>JALIZH010014179.1:30000-57534 GCA_030522465.1 Rhipicephalus appendiculatus | reverse complement strand
GCGCGTTCCAGACCACACATTCTTTTTCTGCCATGGATGAAAACGATCGGGCTTCGCCCACTCATCATCATTAACTTCGTGGATATGGCCTGATTTTTTTTTTTTGCTTTTAGAATGAATCGGTACCAACTAGCCCTTATGACTGTTTTGCTACAATACAACTTGCCGCTGGCAGGGACCAAACCTGCGACCTTCTGATTGTTGGGCAAGTTGCTTTGGTTTCATAATGATGGAAGGCCGTGCTAGTACGAACACAAGAGAAATGAGACGACAAGACATGCGCTTTTCTTTTTCTTTGCGCTGCTTCAAACACGACGTTCTTTAAAGATTCGGGTGGTGAGAGCATTGTTCGAGTCGCCCTCTGTTTGCGAGAGCATCCAGCCTTCGTCTTGGGTGCTCGCACCATACCACAGTCACCTATCTATAGCCACCATACCATAGCGTCATGCCATAGTCACCTATCATCATGCCTCCCTCCTTCTCCCCCTTTTCTCCTTACTTCCATGCGGAGTAGCAGGCTATAAATCCGCTTTCTAGGCCGACCTCTCCTCTTTATTGTCATTAAACATCTTCTTCACCGGGCACTAACTTGCTTTCTGAACTGAATTGAGTTCATTTGCTAGAAAGATACACAAGTAAGGCCAATAAATGAGAAGCACCTGGATCATTATTATCATGTTGTAATCGATTCATATATAAAGGACAATACAAGAGAGAGAGAGATGAGAAGTAGAAGAACAATACAAATGTATATTTACGATATCGGTATGAAAGTTTTTTCCTGTATTCGTGCAGACACGAGATATTCTGTATCGCAGTTGTAGTTCGACATTTATTACGGGTATTTGTATTAATGTTTTATCTTAACTAGAACGCGTTCACTTCGTTTTACTTGAGCAAGCACACTGTGCCGCAAACCTCAATGGACACCACTCATGCCTTAATGCACCCTAAAAGCCAGTCCCACGGCGTCGCAGTTTCCCGCTCAGATAAACAACAAGAACAAACGAAGGCTTCTTGTTCGCGCACACATCTTCACCGTCTCGATCTATGTCAGTGGCAGCACTCTCAATAATTACTGCTCAGCCGCTGTATTATGCGGAGATCTTCCATACAGGTGAACGCACTCGAAGTTGGCACACGCGCTGCAGAGACAAACACGCCGCACCGTTCCGTCACGACGCATTCTTCTCCAAATAACAGATCACTCGGCAAACATTCGCTCGCTTGAGAGCTCATGCACGTAGATAGAAAAACGCCGGACCGTGTCCCCAGGGCCGAAATGCCGTCGCTGGACATGCTCGCCTAATAACGCTCGAGGATCGTCGAGATACGTTGTGATCCCGGGAGTACGCGTCGCGATAAGGATGGTAATAGAAGAGCACGCATTAACACATAAACACACTTACTGACTCCGGCTTCGTCGCGTAAACACACTTAGGGTCTCCTCCGGGTACGTTTTGTCTGCGTGCGTGGAGAGATTTCGCGATAGCGTCTCCGTTGCTCTCCCGAAGCAATGGCGTGCCTTCCGCGTGTAGGAGACTGTTTTCGTATCGTGCTGTCGTTTGTACAGAGTAGCATTCACGAGGCTTATTATTTCTGAATTCTCACTGATTAAGTCATTTATTCTTGCTGACGCGTGGTTCTGGCGGGGAAGAAAGCAATCGCGGCCACTACAGATGTAACTCTGTATCGGGTGTACTTGCGCACAGGAAAAGAACGAGCCTCAAAGTGCGACGATATCGGCGCACAAAGCCGTCGTTGTCGTCGAATAATCTGGTCAGCAGTAAAGCGCGTCGATGTTTGTACACGTGGCATCGAATGTCCCAGCTTTGTTGTCGGTGTGTCACGTCAGTTCCGGAATCAACTCGACCGTTCTCGTTGTGCGCGCACTCTTATCGAAACATTCTGAAACAATGGGGGATGTTCCCAGACGCTCGGGTGTGATTTGTGCAAGGCACTAAAACATGTAACGGGCCGGTTACACAAACATCGAAAAGGAAGTGTGCGTGGGATTATTAAGTTATTAAATGCGAAGCATTTCTGCGCGTACTGCAAGTACTTTGAGCGTTTCTATCTATCTATCTATCTATCTATCTATCTATCTATCTATCTATCTATCTATCTATCTATCTATCTATCTATCTATCTATCTATCTATCTATCTATCTATCTATCTATCTATCTATCTATCTATCTATCTATCTATCTATCTATCTATCTATCTATCTATCTATCTATCTATCTATCTATCTATCTATCTATCTATCTATCTATCTATCTATCTATCTATCTATCTATCTATCTATCTATCTATCTATCTATCTATCTATCTATCTATCTATCTATCTATCTATCTATCTATCTATCTATCTATCTATCTATCTATCTATCTATCTATCTATCTATCTATCTATCTATCTATCTATCTATCTATCTATCTATCTATCTATCTATCTATCTATCTATCTATCTATCTATCTATCTATCTATCTATCTATCTATCTATCTATCTATCTATCTATCTCAACTGTTCAGAGGTATTGCGCATACCATGTACTACGTGTGTAAGGAGGATTAAGCAACATTCCCACTGCAAATGTCATGCTTTGTAACTCGTTAAAGGTCAAGACAGCGTTCGCCCTATTTGCGTGCGCTCTTCATACGTCTTTAATTAGGTTCCACTCACGCAGATGTGGGGGGCACTGGGCTAGCACCGAAAATACGACTGAACTTAAAAGTGGCTAAAAATTCCTCTCTGTAAATAAATTACAAAATTTCTGGGAGCAAATTTTGGTACACTATAACAAGCCAACAGCATGAATTGATGAAACGCAAAGGTCGGCCTAGCCGCGAATAGCGCGTGCTGAGTAATTGGCTTCATCTTTGATGAGCCTTGAAGTTTAAAAGAGACCGCTCTGGATTCATACAGCGATAATTGATGCTCTAATTAGGATGTGCGGTTTCTGAATGGGGCGACAGGAGCTCGTCCATCTGCGTGCTAATTACGCGTTTATAAGAAATATCCCATTCATAACCTCTGGAGGTCTAATTGAGCTTCGGCATTCTGAAAACGTGGATCAATAAATCGTCTTTGAAACCTCTGCCCACTCTTTCAAGACACTCTATAACTTACCCGAGCAAGCTCATTCAGCTAAGTACCTAGGTTGCAGTTACATACTGCACTCTCGGTAGCAGATAAACACCGAAGGTAAATACTTTAGTTAGAGACTATAATGAGATATTGTGCATTGTGTGAAAAAGCTGATGTTTTGAAGCCTCTGGCCACTCTTTCGTGGCACTGATTCTTTTGTACAATTTTGCTCGTACCTCAATAGCCAGGTTGTAGTTCATTACTATACTCTCGGCAGTAGTTAACTACCATTGTTAAATATTTTAGTTACTGACCGTAGCGAGATACAATTCATTGAATACACAAAAGTTGGGGTAGATTTCAACTGGAACCCACAAACATTCAGCGACTCCTATATAGAGATTTTCTAACAAGATGGAAATACGTTGTGAAAAAAAAAGAAAAACAGTACGTAGGACATGACAAGAACTGCATTTGACTACTGAGGAACTCAGATCTAGAAGAGCCAGAGGACCTCCAGGTTAAGTCGGTGGCTCCGCCCACTATGGAACAGGAAGGCGACATTCCGCCGCAATGCCGTGGGCCCTCTGGACGGTCTGAGGTTTAGTGCGAAGATTGCTCCTCTTGAAAGATTATTTCCATTGTCGCTTCGTGATTGGTGCAGAGGCGTTAAGGGCTGGGCACAGCCAGAGCATGTGCTCGAAAGAGCATCACTCATGATCACATTTTGGGCGTGACTGCGAGTGGTCAAGGTCTATCCTATTAAGGGACCGACGAGTGGGATACGAAAGGGCTTGCAGAAGTCCTAGTGCACAATCCCGTCGTAAGCAATCAGGTCGTACCGGCAGTGACATCCTCCTTTCTCGTCTACGTCGTGATTGTGCGCTGGCTTTCTTAACAGCAAAGCTGTTTAAGCTCACCGTAATATATCTGTCGGAAACAGAAATGCTCGTCATCATGAACCGGCACGCGCCGGTTCATGATGACGTCCTCTTCTGCTTCGCTCCCCAGAACACGTGCGCCGATTCCTCCGGCATAGCCTCTGATAACCCTGATGGGGGTAGAACAAGTACAGAGATAAAGAGAGAGAGGAAGGAAGAGATAAAAAAAAGGAAAAAGAGAGATAGAAAGATAAAGAGAGAAATTCTCAGCGAACAAAATTCTTCGCTAACCGATATTGGAACCCGCGTACCACTATCCGAAGACTAGCGTCTTAACCTTTGGGCTATCCGGGCATGCTAGCAGACCATAGTATAGCAGGCCATAGCATAGCTATACTAATGAGACAAGGTGCTGCGCAATGGACACAGGGACAAGGAAGTGAACAAGGACGGGCGCAGACTCGCGACTGGATTTTATTGAAAAGCAAACGCATATTTATACGAAACAAACTGCAAATTCATCTATGCGCATGCGAGGAACCTGCTTTCACTATCGTACAATCTTATGGAGGTGTCACTGACGCACCTGTCTCTTTTTTCCTGATGAAGAAAGCCTCGGGAAGCTCACGTGCCAACTGGTCCCGACTTCGCCTCAGGATTTTCGTTGACGCCAGCAAAGGCTTGCCACAAGCGGTTTGCCACAAGCAGCCACAAGACCACCGGTTTGCCACAAGACCACCGGCACACCATGGCGGTTGGCAACATTTTTCAGGTTGTGTGCCACCCTGTGGATATAGGGGAGAACTGCCGGTCGCACTTGTTTACGACCTTGGTAACCCTGTATCGCACTTGCCTTGTACCTCTGCAGGAGCTTCTCCGCCACAGCAACCACGCCTTTTTAGATATTAACCTATCATTGACACCAGATCACACGTGCTGGATGTACTCGCCGCGAGCCAGAAAAGACCTGTTGTTGTACGATTCTGCGCATTCCAAGACAGTTAAACGGGCGATTGGCATGTTTTGTTTCAAGGGAGCCTTGGAGAAGTCATGTGTTCACCTGGTACATGACAGCCTAAATAATCAGGTTGCCAGGTTGTTGAAAGCTGGTTACCCTACGACAGTCGTGGTTGCTGTGGCGGAGAAGCTCCTGCAGAGGTACAAGGCAAGTGCGATACAGGGTTGCCAAGGTCGTAAACAAGTGCGACCGGCAGTTCTCCCCTATATCCACAGGGTGGCACACAACCTGAAAAATGTTGCCAACCGCCATGGTGTGCCGGTGGTCTTTTCTGCCCCACGCAAACTGGGTTCACTATGCCCCCCGCATCGCCTCTGCAGATAGGAGCGTGCAAGTTTGCACTAGGAGCCACGTCACTCAATTCGTCGCGTGCTCGACGGGGGGTAGTCTATGAAATCCCTCTGACATGCGGGAAAGTATACATCGGCCAAACGGGTCGGTGTATAAATGAAAGACTAAGGGAACACCAGCTTTCCATGAAGAACGGACAAGGTTCCAATTTGCCTCTTCACTGCAGCGCATGCCCTTCGGCTGCTTGTGGCAAACCGTGCCAGCCTTTGCTGGCGTCAACGAAAATCCTGAGGCGAAGTCCCCTTACAAAAATATTTTTAGATAGTCCATATAAAGTTTGTAGACCTCTGTCGATAAAATCAATTGACATTTTATAGCCGTATCTTTTAGACCGGTCTATAGCCCGTCTATAGATAAGTGGCCACACTCGTTTTTTATAGACTAGTCTACTAAAAATCTACGTCTATAGAATGGCTATAGAAGGTCTGTAGATTGTAAAAAAAATATTTGTTTAGACCAATGTTTGCAGAATGTCTATAGACAAAAGTACATAAATTGATATATATATAGACTTTAGTTCACTTTTGTTTATTAAATATCCAAAGACAAATGTCTATAGACTACAATAGACTATGTCTATGACTAGTATATATATTGTCTACACACTTTTTATAGATTGTGGTCTTCAGATTGCCTACACTTTCTGTAGGCCAGCCTATAGCTAATGCATATATTTTATCCCAATAAACATTGCATGAAACAATGAGGCAAATCACACAGAAAAGAAGGACAAGCACAAGCGCTACTTACAACAGAGCTTTAATCAGAAAAGGATACAAAAAACACACAAACAAACTTAAGACACAGCATGCGCGAAATATAACTTCCGGCCTATTTTTGCGCAAGATGGAACGGTGCTACTCCATTGTTACAAGAAGCTTTATCAAACAGGAGATGTAAGATTCTTTAACCAAAGAGAATATGGAGTCGCAGGACCAATATCCCTCTTTTTTTTTTTTTTACACAAATACAGCAACAAGCAGAGCACACGCTTAAGAAGTTTAACTGAAACTCATATCCACCAACAATAATTTACATATACGTGTGTGCTACTTATGAATTAAGCTTGCAGTTGTACGTGTACTTACTGCTACCACCAGTACATAACGTGTTTCACACAAATGCATTGCCTTCCAGTGAGCCTCTTGTACAAAACTAATGAACGAAAGGGGAATTTTTCGAAGGCCTTGTTTATTTTGTTAAACACAACTAAATTAATCGAACAGACAATTAGGCCAGGGAAAGCATAGCAGACATTTATAGTTATCTTTAACTGTAGTGTAGTTAAAGAACCCCAACACAAGGCTAGCATAATACAAGCGCTGTATCGCGTCATCCAACGCGTATTCTTCAGGCTGTTCAGCTGCAATTAACGCACACGACAACCCCTCCGCAGAAGTGTATAAAGAACAGCACGAAAAGCAGAGACACCAGCACAATGCCTACTTTCGTATCAAACACTTGCACCACCTCTGTTCTGGCAACTCGCCGCCCATGCAATCTTACCAGCATAAAGCCGTCATGCACAGTCCCGCGATTCGGCAACGTTCTTGAACTCACCGAAGCATGGTATCCGCTGCGGCAACAGTCTCATCAAAAGGCGCGCGCTCGTGATCTTGTTCAAAGCTCCGCAACTGTTGGGTCAGCGACAACGCATGGTCGCCAACGATTTCATGTCGAACAGCAATCCGACCGTCCCGACACGCGATGTATGTATGCATACGTGTCCATTCCACGACTTGCAGCGACGTTAACCGCACGTAATATTAGTAAACGCGGTAAATACACACGCGCGAAACAAACTTTTCACGCCAGTACGGACACACTCTTCGCCGCGAGAGCTTTTTTTTTGAACGAACCTCAACCATAGAGAAAGGGAAAATGACCAAGAGCGGACACTCAGCGATAAGAGGATCGAGCTCTCCCCGCCACCTCCTCGCCCAAACAGCCTTCGAGATTTTCGCGTCAAATCATAGGGACCGTGATCCCGAAGAACGCAAGCTGTAATAAGTGACCGTCAGGTGGCGCAAGTAACGCAAAAGAAAACAAAAAAAAGAGAGTTTTGAAACGCAAATGTGTAGCTTTTTTCAATTTTTTTGTTTGTTTACTGTACGTGTGAAAACATTTTCTTGCACAATGAACTGAGAATTCGCGAAAAGAACATTGTCACGTGCATCGGCACCAGGCGACCAGGCGAACGCGGGAACGGAAATCGACAAATGCGTCAGAACAGACATGGATGGAGGTACGTGAGGGTGTGTTTTCGTAAGCAATGTGTTGACGGGTTGGGGTAGGCTAAGGTTTGGCTGGCTGCTGTATCTGAAATGTAACGACTGCGCGTAGTGGGTTTTGGGCGCTTGCTTTTTCTTCTCGTCGCGGCAATGTGAGCATTGCTGACCGTGTCACCTGCTGAGCCTGAGCAACGGACGACGGCACGGTGAGAACCCACGTTTCTGTTCTCTCTGAGCGCTGCGTAGTAGGCTTAGCAGCGGAGGCCTTTGTCGATTTAAGTGTGCGCGCGTAGCAGGCATAGCGCATGTACTTGCCTAGTAGTCACGCGTGAAAGTTCAGGTGCGACGCGCGCTGAAGGAAACGAGAAGGGTCTACCTTTGTGTAATTAGTTACGTACCAATTGTGAGTCGTTGCTACTTTTTTTGAAAGCGAAGTGGGTTAAAGTTAAATGAAATGAAAAGCATGTAACGTACGATCCCGAGGCCCAAGGTTTCGGCATTGTTAACGCGTTGTGGGCGTAGCTAGGCACTCCACACGAGTGAAAAGAGTTCTCGGTGATGGTCATTGGTGTGTGTGGCTTGCTTATTTTGCTAAAGAATATTTCGAAGTACGCTTCTGGGAAACTGCGCAGCAAGTTCGCTTGTGGAAGGGCCAGGGCAAGACAGCCTAAGCTATGCATGGCATGGGTGGCTCGAGTTACTTGTTAGAAGACGCGCCAATGGTTAATGCCCACTCTTTCAGAATTCGGTGCATTTTAGTACGGATGTTTTTGCGAACGACATCGCATTTGCATAACTCAGGGTAGTCGTTCTAGTTGCATATTCGGTCTCTGCCAATCACCCCAAAATAACTTCGTATGCTGTCACTACGACACCGACATGACTCTAAATAATCTTTTCAGATGTTCAGTCGTCGGCCGTACAACCCCTACTGTTGTGTGGCGTGGTGAAGTAACAACGGCCGCACTTGCAAGAAGCCCGGAACGAGCTTCTTCCGCATCCCACAGGACAACAGGTGAGCCCCGATGTGAAGTGTTTTATTGTAGTGCAGTAATTTCAATAAGAAAACATGCTGTGTATTAGTGCAGAGCTTTAAAATGGATTGTAACGACTGTTTTTTAAAGTATGATTTATTGAGTTTTCGATGATTGTGATGGTGTCCAGGTTGTAGTATATAAAAAAGTAGGTAATTGGACGATGCCACACAAGCGTTAAAAAAACTGCAGAAAAAATTCTCAGCAATGATCTCGCATAAGTGACGTCAGCGTGAGCTCATGTTGTGGCAAATGCTAGTAACAGCAGTACCGGGTTGTGTAGGTGTGTGTTTGCAGGTAATTTTTTACGAAGCGGCTCATGTAGTGTTCTAAAAATGTAACGTCTCATCACTCACTACTTTGTATTCCTGTTATATTGATATTAAGCATTTCCCGTTGCAGCTCCCTGCGGAGGAATGAAGTCGCCGTCGCGGAAATTTCGTCGCACCATCAAACGCCTGCAGTAAAGGGTCGCCTCCTGCCGCAAGACCATTGAAAGGTTGTGGAAACAGCAGAGGGAGCTACCTACATCGATTGCCAAGGCCTTGGGTGTCGTTCGTCCTTTCGTGACCGAAGAGGTCTTCAGTCTCCTTTGTGCACATGTGCGAGTTATGAATAGGGGTCAGGGGAAAAGGCTTCCGGCATGGCTAAAGAAATTTGCATTGCACTTACACTTCAGGGGTCCCAGAGCATACCGCTTTCTAGCGCCCATTTTTTGTCTGACTATGCAGCGCTCACTGAGTCGTTGGTTAGGAAATATTCGAATGTCACCAGGTGTGATTCCAGGGGTTACTGAGTGTGTGTCAGCTTGTATGCAGACATGGGATAAGCGCGACAGGGTGTGTTCACTCATATTCGGTGAAGTGATTTTGAAGAACTTGGCCTATGATGTAACTCAAGATCTTGTGCAAGGCTTTGCTGACGATGTAACAGCTCGAACGCCAGATATCGCTGACAGAGCCATGGTTGTCCTTCTCGCTGGTGTTCCTAGGAGGTGGGTCCAGCCAATCACATTTACAATAGGACACGTATCTGCGCCAGGAAGTGTTACAAAGGATTTGCTTGCCTGAATTATAAACAACCTTGGACACGCCGGAATCGCAGTTAAACGTTTAATTTGTGACCAAGGAGCCTCAAACGTTGCCCTTTCTCATATGCTTGGAATTACAATTCAACGTCCTTATTTTGAGGTTGCTGGTGAAAGGGTGTACTTTGTTTTTGATGTGCCACACCTAATCAAAACCGCGCGAAACAACCTGCAAGCACACAAGTTGTTCATAGGAGATGAAGTTATTGAGGCCCTTTATAAGTCTACTCACGAATTGCGGTTTAAACTCGCGCCTAAGCTGACCGAGAGGCACGTCTACCAGAAGCCTTTTTGTAACATGAAAGTAAGCTTGGCAGTACAGGTGCTAAGTGCATGTGTTAGTGTGGCAATCATGGCTATGGTGTACACAAAGGAGCTCCCCGCAGCAGCTATGGCTACAGCCCATTTCTGTGAGCGTATGGATAAAGTGTTCGACTCACTCAATAGCTCATCTCCCAAAAAGAATGCCCAGAAGTGTCGTTATGCCATTAGGAGAAATGACGAGCTGGTAAACTTTCTGCGAGACCAACTCGCGTGGATCAGATCATGGAAATTGTCTCCTGGCTTGTGCAAACAAAGCTTTTGCATATGTACTTTGTACTTACATCTGTTCTAAAAATGTTACCTCAACCGCCTGTCAACACACTGACGTGTGTGCTGCATAGAGTGTGAGATCACTTGTAGTGCCTTTTTATATCGGGATAAGTCTGTCGTCATGGGGCATTGTCACTGATAAATGTGACAGAAGAACCAAAACAGGGCCTACTTGCAGATAGCTAGAATGTGCAGCACTCTACTAAGAGAGACAAACAACATAACCACAAGTGTACACAAGCTTTCCCAAGTCGCTTTGTTAGGTTAGGTTAGGTTAGGTTCATTTCAGTTTGCATGCCTAGTGGAAACGTATTCATGCAACTTTCTTTACGTTTCGCATGTATCACTGTCTGCACAACAGTGCAAATGTCGCACACGGCTTATATATTTTTTATGTTGGAAGGTTTGCCTTGTTCTCAAGCGCAAATATCTCTATAAGTTACCTTCATGCACCACATGTGTATGACACATAAACCAATTGTTTTTAAAACATTTTGGTACATGTACTTCTTTTAGCTACCTTCTCTATTGATTGGTCTGCTTCGGATATCTTTCGTTCAGTTTGTATTGCGCTGTGTCTTTGAAAACGTCCGTACTACAAAATAAAGCATTTCTCCATTGTCTGTGCTTGTCTTGTATGCTTTCGTGCTTATTCAAAAGCGTGTATGCACGTGATCAGAAAAGGGGAAAAAAAATAAAAAAACAAATCCTCGCTTAACATTGCCACAGTGCAAATGAACGCAATATGCGAGCGGGGGGGGGGGTGGGGGGGGGGGTCCCTAGCACGCACTGCACCACGTCAGAACGTTTAAACTGCGCGCGCTTTAAACCGAAACCGGTAACTCGCTGCACCTTGTCCTAAAAAAAATTTTTACACGCACGGAACCAGAACCGAAACTCGCAAAGTATCATAAGCGACCACTTGGTGTCCCACTGCATTTCAGGAGAGGGGAAGCCCTCCTTGCACTCTAATTCGGCCGCATGGCTCTATGGGAGTGTCCGCTCTTTACCAAGTTCCCTTTCTCTATGCCTCAACGCCTCAACTGCCTGAACGCCATTGCGCCTGCGCATACTCCGCTTTGAACTGATTGGCTCTCTGTCAACGGGCGATTTAAAATCAGTTGCGGTTGCGCGCCATCTTCCGTCCGTTTTCCGCACCAGTTCCCCCCTTTTCACGGCCTCTGCGCATGCCTCCGCGATAGCCCGTACTCTCGGAGGCCATGCGCTTTTCCACCACTTCTATTTCGCACCCGTGCGCCTATGTGCGATCGCGTTGCCGTGCTTGTACGAACGCACGGGGAGGCCGTGATGCGTCCACCGCGCCTGATTGGTTCCTAAACATGATGCGCTTGCATCTTTACGCGAGTGGTGTGTTTTACTACTATTTGTAACAGCTGTGGTCCTTACATCTGGCTAGATGTGTCCGTGTGCATGTGTGTAAAACAAAAGCACGCGGGAAGGTTGAGCCATTTTACAGCAAGTGTTAACGGTACCAGTCAATATCGATCCGTATTGAGCACCGAGCCATGTCACCATGAATTTCTCGCCCTTATGGTGAGTCATCTGTAACTTCTTCCTTACTGATCTTCCTTGTTAACTTAAATTGATATATTCTACGCGGGACATGTAAGCAAGTGCGTATAAACATTATCAATTTGGAATTGCCCACTGAAACATATGAATATTACACTGCACGTCGTTGTAATAAATAGAGGAAAAACTGCATCTTCATTGAAGAACATCTTAACACATTACATTTTGAAAACGTCGTGAAAGATAGCTACCTATGAGCGACGGCTAATTCACAAAATATAGTTTTAACAGATTTCGTTTCCGGGCCGCAGAATGCTTTAGCGTGCCCGCGCGCGCGCTCACGATCACGCTGAAGGTAAGCCGCATAGTTGGTCCGTATAGGAAACGAATGGCGAAATACTGTATACTGAATAGTAACAAAAATAGAAGTAAAGCACTGAATGTATTGAAAAAAGAGCTGTAGTGCTGTTTTCTGTGCGCCCATTGTCCCGCTCTGAAGATGCGATTTCCGGTATTCCACGAATTACGTTGCTTGCTGTTGTATTGTAGCCGCGAAGGCCGAAAAAACCGCGCAGCCCTGGCAGTGATTTTAGTTTCTGTTATGCATTGTAGTGTTCGTTAATAGTCCCAACTTTTACAAGACAAAACCCACGAGGTTCCTATGCGTTTTTATAGCATCGTCGCTCGCTGCAGTCAAAAGTAAGGAACCCGCGCACATAGGCATGCACAGGGTTTAAAAGACAACATGCTTCAAAATGGACGGAAAAATAAAAATGAAGTGATGAAGTTCTCTCAAGATAGCCTGCCTGACTAAAAATGGGAAGCAAACAGTTCTTGGAATGCATCATTAAGCGCTTTCGGTCACCACTATCGTCGAAAAGCTGGGTGGCCCTAACATTGCTCTTGAAACAATGAAGGAACAGGTACGATCGACTGAGCGACATACGGAGCAAACTTCGCCTCCCTCCTTAAGTGATTAGAAGGAGCAGCCGCCCCCCCGTGCGCAGGCCTATGCCTACGCATATGCATACACACATAATCATGTTCTCGGAAGTTCAGATAAGAGTTCAGTGGCACATAAAACGATGAGACAGAACGAGGTGCTCATCATACACACTTCTCACGAAGTTTTAAACCGCAACTACCTGCTCAACGTGAGGTATGGTGGTGCGGTCGATCAAATTAGCCCGTTTGTTTGACACCTAGCACCGATGGGACATTGAGTAAGGGGTGCTTAGTAGAAGTTAAACGAAAAGGTAGCAAAATTGCACGAAGTACACACATGTCTGGCAAAATTTCAATGAAAAACCTCATAAATGACAAGAAAATGAAAGAAATCCACCTTAACTTCGTTTTTAGACAGTCTTTAGATGAGGTATTAAAAACACCGCCAGGCCTGCGCGGAAGGCACAGCACAGTCACAGCGAAAGCTGGAAGAGCGGCCTTTCTAGAGCCCTTTTTAAACACTCTTGCGGCAACTACTACAAGCTCACTTGCATGGTACCCACTACGCCATAAATCATCATAACATTTGTGTAGTGGGGAAGCATCCACTACAGAATACGATTAAACAAAAGTTAACATACGCTTTTGAAACATTTGTTCATAGACAATCTACAAAATACAATTAGACAAAAAATAATATACGCGTTTGAAACTTTTGTTTATAGACAATCTACAGAATAAAATTAGACAAAAGATAACGTACGAGTTTTAAACTTTTGTTTATAGACAATCTACAGAATACAATTAGACAGAAGTTAACATACGGCTTTTAAACTTTTGTTTATTGACAATCTATATAATGCAATTAAACAAAAGATAACATGCGATTTGTAGACTTTTGTCTAAAGATTGTCAATAGCATTTGCCTAGACAAAATACTAAATCTACATAAAAACGAAGTTGACTACAAGAAGTCTATAGACACTCTATGGACTGTCTAAGTCCATTTTTGTAAGGGTCGGGACCAGTTGGCACGTGAGCTTGCCGAGGCTTTCTTCATCAGGAAAAAAAGAGACAGTTGCGTCAGTGATACCTCCATAAGATTGTACGATAGTGAAAGCAGGTTCCTCGCATGCGCATAGATGAATTTGCAGTTTGTTTCGTATAAATATGCGTTTGCTTTTCAATAAAATCCAGTCGCGAGTCTGCGCCCGTCCTTGTTCACTTCCTTGTCCCTGTGTCCATTGCGCAGCACCTTGTCTCATCATGTACGACCGACTCGCCCAGCAACATGCATTATAGCTATACTATACATAGTATAGCTATACTATACAGTACAAGGACATAGCAGGCCTTATATTGTATAGTATAGCAAGGGGGAGGCCGGGAGGGAAAGGTTAGTGAGGGTGAGCAAGAGATATGTGAAAAGTATGGAGGAGGGAGTAGACCATAGACCATAGCATAGAAATAATTAAAAAGAGAAATAGAAAGAAAGAAGTGCAGAAGAAGAACGAAAGAGAGAAAGAAAGAGAGTGGGAGATTGAGATAGAAAAGCATAGAAACAAAAAAAGAAGCAAGCGAGAAATAGAGAGAAATAAAGGGATGAAAGAGGAAACAAGATAAAAAGAGCAAGAAAGAGAAAGAAATAGAGAGAAAGAGATAAACAAATAGAAATAAACAAAGGAAAAAGACTTAGAAAAACAGAGTGGAGAGACAAGAAGAAAGCTATACAGGAAGAAAGAAAGAGAAAATTCGCAAAAATGAGCAAAACAGCAAAAGCCAGGACTATAGGTACCCATCATCTCTGCTTTCTTTTTAGCATTGCACCCCCAGTGCAAGCTGCGCTAGCTTTTTAGCAGGAAATAGCGACTGGCAAAAAAAAGAAAAGACCAGCATCAACGAGAGAAACAAGACGTTGCAAGCGATCACGGGATCGATAATTGGCAACGATAATAGCGGCTCACGAGAGTATATATGGCTTATCTTGGCGCCGTATTGATCGTGCTCCTTTTTGGAAACCAATTTCGCTTGTCTGATAAAATCTCGAAAACACACAAGGGCCGTGTGTCTTTTTTTTTTCGGTTTTGGTTTAGCCTTGGGCTACTGCCACACAACTTCTCTGCCCACAAAAGACTGCGCTTTTTATAGAAGAGCTTGATTTGATTTCCACTGACACAAACCCGTACAGTCGGTGTCAGAAATTTAGAGACAGTTAAATGTTACAAAATGTCGATTTTTTCAGCAATTTTCAACTGTAATTGGTCGAACAATACAGCACATGTAGTTAGCGGGTTGCAGGACGGGCCCGGAATCTAAATATAAAGGATGCATGCTGAAGCAGCGGGAATATTCAGCTCTTTTTTTTTTGTGCTTCGTGGTCCTCAAATTATTGACGCTCTCTGTACAAAAGAGCGGTAAGTAGTTGACGATGAGGGAAGAAAAAAAACAAAGTCACAGTTTCCCCGCAAGGGTGAAGCAATGAATGCGATAGCAACAAATTGTAATGTTATACGAAGTGAGGCTGGCAGCTAACTCTTTTGGATCCGATCTCACGCAACTCTAGAAAACGCTGGTTTAAGAGCATACGGCCGCTCCAGGGACACTCTGCTCACCACATTCTCTTCGCGTTGAGAGCGCAGCACGTAGAAGGGTACACCGGCCCCCCGCTGTCGGCCGCCGAGAAGGGGAGACAACGCGCGCGCCCGCGACGACCGCGCTCGTAAAATCGAAGGTCGCTCGAGGGACCCCCCCCCCTCGCGTCTTTTCACGCTCACGAACGACGGGCGGAGCCGGTTATATAGATACATATACATATATGGGGGATGACGGCGGCGGCCAACGGCGGCGGCGACGCCAAGGGCGAAAACCAGCCGAGAGTGTCCATATAATTGCTATCGCAATAAAAATCTACGCGGTTGCACTAAACGTGAAATATGTAGGAAATGCGTAGCACTGTTGCGCCTTCGCTGCGGCGACGTTCGCGTTCACGGGCAAGCCCGCGCTGGTGTTGCAAGCGTGAAGCCTGCTCTGCGTCCATAGCGGGAAAGGAAACATTCATTTGTGATGCAGCGGCGCCCTTTACCGTCTACCTTTCCCTCTCCGCCTTCAATGCATGCTCCTCACCCTAACGCCACTCCTCGTCACACTCACTTTCCTTTTCCGCCCACCTGTTATACTACGCTATATATGACTGTGCTATTCTCTACCCTCCCCTTCCTGTTTTCCCTCTTCCCCAAACTCCCATCTCCCATCCTCGCCCTCACTTGCCTATTCCACCAACTTGCTATACTAGCAATGGAATCACAATATTGTCAGTTACTGCCCCTATGCCATATGCTCAGTATCCCGACTCTACAGCATTGCTAAACACGCGCCGTCAATTTAACGACGTGTCCCAATACGTGTGTCTGCCATTGTGTGTGTGTGTGAGTGAGAGTGTATGTGTGCTTGTGTGTGTGCATGTGTGTGTGTGTGTGCGCGCGCGTGCGTGTGTGTGTGCATGTGTGTGCGTGCGCGCGTGTGTGCGTTCGTGAGTTCGTATTAACGCCAAGTTAATATGCTCGTCACATGCGGGATGGAGTTAACTTCGAACTGTGGAAAGAGCTAAGGATTTTGTCAGCGTGGGCGCTGATAGCACGGTTGCACGGCTAGCAGGATTTCCGTGTTTCTGAAAGAAAGCGACGCGGCACAAACACAGCCTCGGCTATGAAAGCAATCACATTAGTGCCGCCTCCTTTGGGAACCGCTGGTTTCAAAGTTACGCCTTCTATCGCGCTATAAACATAGGTACCTTTACTGTAACAATGTATAAGGCTGAATATGTTGTCTTTCCAAAGAAAAAAAAAACAGAAGAAAATTCCAGAAGATAACGCACTTGCTTGACTGGCGTGCAACGTCAAAATTAAAAAAAAAAGTGTTCTTTCCTAATTACATTCCGTATTTTTTATGAGCTCTCTCTTCGAAACTGTTGCTTCTACCGTTCAGATAAAGCCACCTTTAAGCACTTCCGCAACACGTTGAAGGCTTAATCTCTTCACGAGGATTATAGGCCTTCTTGCACGAAACAGACACCGGCTTTTTCGGGCTGTTTATCAAGAGAGCGCCTTACTGAATTTCCTGCTTACTCTTTCTTTAAAGCACAACGGATGACCCGCTTTTCTTGCTATAAATCTTTTTCATGCAACTTTAAAAGTTGTGTCACGACTTCACAAACAAGTCCGACGTTCTAACTTAATACGGGCCATGGAGTAGCGCTCTGAGCGTGATCAGGGTGCGATAACCGAGGACTGAAAATCAGTAGCATGCCGTGAGAAGGATTTGGATTAGCTTAGAGTTCGCTAGTTAATCGGCGCTTCGTATTAATCACCCTAATGCTTCTCACCTTAAATTTTGTGCGAATTGACGTTTTGTTAGCGATTTACAGGGTCTTGCACGTATCGTATATTCCATGCAAAGGCCATCTGTGTCGGCACTAACTGTGACTGAAGATTAGCACCACGCCGAAAAAAGGATTAGGATTAGCTTAGAGCGCATCTGTTAATCGGCGCTTTACGTTAATCGCCCTAATCCTTCGCACCCTAAATTTTCACCCATTGATTTTTTTGC
The DNA here is from genome assembly GCA_030522465.1 of Rhipicephalus appendiculatus. Taxonomy (NCBI): domain Eukaryota; kingdom Metazoa; phylum Arthropoda; class Arachnida; order Ixodida; family Ixodidae; genus Rhipicephalus; species Rhipicephalus appendiculatus. The sequence goes on along the minus strand of JALIZH010014179.1, from coordinate 40,161 downwards.
GTGATTTAGAATGTGTTGCACGTATCCTATATTCTAAAAGCCAACTGTCTAGGCGCGTGCCGTGAATAGTGTTTCAGGTTTCATAAAAATTAGCCGGTTGGTTATTTACGTAGCGTCGTTCGTGTACACAACACGTAGTCGGGTATGCCAGGACGTGCAGTATTCGTTGGATCAGTTAAGCATCACGTGCGGATGTGTGGGATGTGTGTGCGGATGTGTGTGCGGATGTGTGGGATGGATTGAGTGAAAGTGTGTCATGGACCATTCGAAGATTACCGTGCGTCGTTCGCGAAAGTGCGTGACCAGGGTGAAAATAAGCGGATTTTAAGTCTCCGAATAAAAGGCGGAGCTTATATAGGAAAAGCGAAATCTCGCTAATTAGCGGAGCTGTGAGAATTCTATTCCAAAAAAGAAAAGAGTGCGAGCTTAAAGAAATAGATTAGAAGCTAAGACCTTGAAAAAAATAAAACACGGTTTTCAGATAAATAATGGCGTAATATAGTTGTAGAACTACGTTTCCTTAGAATGCAGTGGTGACCCGGATGTTAACTCGGAAGAGAAAAATTACGGGCCCTTTTTCTGCAATCCAAGAAAAAATAGAGTATGAATGACTCCTTTAAGTCAGTCCTGCACCTGCCACGTGTATGAAAGACTCTCTTGAAGGAGGCAGGCTAACTCCCTTTCGGGTCCCATGACTCTCAGACGAGAGTGTCGTGATCTCAAATGAGAGTTCGCGTCTCTCCTTAAAGAAAGTAATATACGTGGCATACCAGAACTCTCAATAAAGAGTAAAAGGACTCTTCTTTTCTTATACGCTCTAAGCAAAAGTCGAGTATTTTGGGAGTATTTATGCTGCACAACAATAATCGTCATCTGGCTTTCTCACGTTTCCTTTCTTGAAAACCCGGCTCTCGGCACATTCCTATCAAGAATGCTATTATCACGCCGATCATTGAGTTTCCTATAAATACACTAGAGTGAACTCTGGCGCTAGTGTCTATGGGAGCTGCAACACACGGCGCTTCAGCCAGCATGGGAATTTGCCTAGTCTTGCCTAGTCTTCGTTCTTTTGGCTCCGTCTGGCCTGAGTCCGCTTTGCCGCAATACGTAGTTCAGCAAAGGATTAGCAGTTGCGCTTCACCACCTTGACCTTTTTAGGCTCACGAATTCAAATAGGCTAACGAAGTTCACAACGGTCCATTCTTTTATCCGAAACAGAACCAAAACGCAACAGTAAACAAAGCCACAAGTGCGTTCGAAGCCGCAAGCACGAAGACTAGGCAAATTTGTGTACTACCCATCATTCCCATGGTGGCTGAACGATCGAAGCGCCAGAGTCCCCTCTAGTTAATTTGAGGAAATTCTATGACGTCGATAACGCGCGTGGCGTTCGTGACCGGGAAGTGCCGGGACGGCGGTGATAACGCCAGGAAAGTACCGGCACACCTTGGAGGAGCGCATTTCTGTACGCTCGCTGGTGCCGGGTTTTTTCGCGTACGACGCCGACACATATGAGTCATAAAGGCTAAGCCTAAAAAGAAAACGTTTAACGTTATTCGCCTCATTACGCAAGATCTCCGGCAGTCAAACGCACACGTAGCATACATTACGCGATACACACACGCGCTCATCAATTTGCCAGAGCCACTTCTCCCCGCGATATAAGATGAACGCGGAACGGGCCATCAAATTTGGATCCCCCGTTCCATCGAGGCTTGTTGTGCAAGCGATCAGCCATCCAGTGTACGCGTGTTCCTGAAATGGTCTTCCTGTAGGGGGGGGCTAACCGAATTACCTGCACGACCGTTGGAACGTTCCGCTGGGAGCCCTGCGGAGGGAATGCAAGACAATGCGATCTAATCACCTCGTGCGAGGGCTCCGAATGGATAGGCTTTTCCGAGCGGCCGAATGCCAGAGAGAGAGCCTTCGGGGCGGGATTAAATGTCAATAACATTAACGTTCCGAGGCGTTTTATGAGATCTCATCTCGCCGCGAGCTTAGCTTATGCGTGTGTGTCACCTACATCCATTTTTATTAAGGCGAAGGCCTTAGGTGCCTTCATCTAACGCGAAAAGTGACCGGCGCCGGCGGCGGCGATAACACGAATGATACAAAAAGAATCATCATCATTTGGTGACGTCACCATGATGTCGTCATGACGTCACGGGTCGCCGACATTTGTCACGTTATCCTGAGGTCATCACATGCTGCCGTCATGTAACAACGTCGATTGGTCAAAGATGTGCCGATCACGGAGGCGCTGCAAAACCATGGGAGGTGCAGTAAGCTTCAAATTCCTCCGATCGCGGAGGCTATGCAAAAGCACGTTGGGTGCAGAAAGCTTTCTGGCGGGGTCAATGCAATCGAATGAGGAAAAAACAGAAGAGGATTGAATTGAATTGAATTGAATTTGACTTTATTAAACAAAATACAGTCAAACAAAAACATGTTAGAAACATCTGGATCTTCAGCAGAATGCTAGTATGGATCCATGCAACTATAACATACATAAATGTACACGCAGGAGACCAAGTTATACAATCATTAAACGACATGTTAGCTTAAGATACAGAATATATTGAAAAAAAAAATCTAACTTATACACAACAGTTGAGCAGATTTTGGTTTGAATACTCAACATAAATATAACACCTAATATTTTTATACATCTGTTTAATAGCATTTCTAGTCAGCATACTAAACATTAGTTAAACATCATATTGGGTTACAATACTAAACATAAAAATATTTAATACAGTTCCTTGTAGTGACGTTTAAGCAAGGATAGCTTTGGCCTTCGAGTCATTTTGGGCGAAGGCATAATGGATCTCTTTTTTTCATCAGAACTAGTTTGTTAGGTGAACGTCAATACGTAGTCCTACTCTTTTGCAATACGCTTTAGCATCACCTATCTATAAAGGCGTGATTATTACATGAGTTTATGCCAACGTTATGGAGACCAATTTGGAAGCAAATTGGAGTTTTAGAATAAATTGTAGAGTATTTTGTAGCAATTCGTTGTTGTTACAGCGTAAATAATTATCTAATAATTGCACAGTCAGTCTTGCTGTATTTCATTATAAACGGAATTCAACGACCCACTGAAGTTACATGCGATAGTTTTCTGCTGGCAGCGAGCGTTCTTAAAAAAGTAAAAAATATAATTTGAAATTGCTGCCGAAGCAGCTTATGTCCAACGTCTCGTTAAGCACTGTACTGCCTTCCCCAAAGCGATCGTGTGTAGCAAAATGTTTCAACCAAAAGTGATAAAGGAGTTTTGGGCAACAAGAATGCTTAACCTTCTGGATGGAATAAGCTTCTAGAGGATTAGGGGCGCAGTAAAAACGTGCGCCTTCAAGAAAAGCTGATCGTAAAGGATATGCACGGAGAAGCATATGCATGTTCAATGGTTCGTGAGATGAGACACGCCTCCGTCATACTTTATGACAATGTTTTATGCCCTTGTGTCTGCTAAAGGGTTTAAGGGGTTAGTGCGCTAGACGACGCGTACCACAGTCATAGTGAAATGGTGTTAGGTTAAATGCAACGCTGAAAGAAGGAAGTATCTCGAGGATGACGAAAAAAGAAAGAAATCAAAAGACGGCCTAGTAATTTCAAAAGTTTATCCACATCGGCTGACGGCGCAAAAAAGTGGTACACGAGGAGAGAACGTGACGAAATTAACGACATGCTTCGTCTTTATGTTGCACAGTGGCAAGCAGGATCACACACGATGTTGCCAGAAAGCGAAAACAAAAAGTCAAACTGTCCCTTATGTACTTGCGCAGAACGACTGGAAGGCGAAAACAATATATATATTTTTTAGTTCTCCGTCGATTCTGTCGATCACGCTCGAAGTACTTTCTCACCCCCCGCGGTTTCGCATTGACTCTGGGATCGCAGGAATTGGAAGCTTACTGCACCTCCTGTGGTTTTTCAGTACCTCCGTTCCCACGTTGCTGCTAGCCAACTTCGAGTGGTCGCACAAGAAATCACTTTCTTCGCTTGGAACACAACAAGTAGACTGCGCAACCAACACCGCCACTGCCAGAACACTTTACGTCTTCAGACACCTACTGGACTACGCCGAAATGATGCCACTCTGCTTTGCCGTTTATGGCTTCAAGTGGCTTTCACGAAGCCATTCACCTATAGATTCGAAATGGCTGACAACCCTTTTTGCGACAACTGTGGTAGCGAGGAAACATTACAGCCCATCTTCTGTGACTGTCCTCGCTATAATGCGCAGAGAACATCACTAGCAGCCTCTCTAGCTCGCATGGACCAGAGACCGATGACGGTAGAAACCATTCTGGAAAGTCGACTGGAGAGGTCATCGCGGGTGAAGGCGACGAAGGCAGTGCTAAACTTCTTAAAGGCAACAGACTTGCACCGGCGATTATAGACTTATGGCTGTGATGACTGTGAAGTGAGACTTTGTGTGTGCGTGCTCTCTCCTCTATCTCTCTCTCTTTCTCCATCTTTACAACTCCCCGACCCCTTGCCCCAGTGTAGGGTAGCATACCGGTCATCTTGGACTGGTTAACCTGCCTGCCTTTCCTCTCTACCATTTCTTCTCTCTCTCTGTGTGGTCAACTCACCTTTGACCAAGCTACGATATCATGCGATGACGCCGTCATGTGACATCACGTGACGTGAAGTTACAGTGACGTCATGAAAACGTCACAAATTTTGGCTACCTGTGGCGCGGCGCCGAGTCTATACGCCATGCGCTGACGCGCTGTAACTCGTACGGGTGGTTAGGGCTTAGGACTTTTGCTTTAAAGCTCGAAACGACATGTGAAGTGCAACCTGTCAGCTGTGCTTGTAATTTAGAGAGAATTTATACCGTTAATCACCGTCATCATCATTGGTTTAAGTTCTCACAATGAAAACAAGTAATCAAGAGATAAAAGAAAGCAGAAAGAGGAAGCGAAATTACCAACGAAGATTGGTGACCAGCACTCGATGAGAAGGCATGATTTCTCCGTCACGCTGATGGAAATTAAGGAAGAACTAATAAAAGAGAACGAAATGGAAGAAAAGTTTGCGGTCAACGCAATGTAGGACACACATACTTAATGTGCACTGCGGTTCACCGTAAGGTCAGGAATGGTGCGAAGCTAATGCCACATTGTTACTTCTTTCGATGTCGACATAACGGTGCGCACTACCGTTCGGACCTTACGGTGCAACAAACCGAAAGACACTCAAACTGATGATAAAGGGCCCACAAAGGGCATAACTAAGAGCCTCAAAAGGCTAAGGGCTCGCTCCAATGTATGTCGTGAAAACAAGAAAACGTGGGCAACAAAGCAGAAACACCGCCAGAAGACGTTGCCCCGGGGAACGTATAAACCTAGCCCCTGAGGCAATTACCCAGAGCCCCCCTTTGATGAACGGGTAGCCCTGGATGCTTCCGACGTGCGATGACCAATGTTGTGGTCTCAAGAGGACGCTGCAGTACCCAAGTACAACCGCAGGCAAAGCTTTATTGATGCCCTCGTGGCTTCTGACGGCGTGGCGCTTAGCTTCTGGATACATTAATGTCGTCTTCTGTATACCTTGGCGGGCGTTGGTGTTTGTGTGTGGGAGGGGGGAGGGATTGGTTGCTTGCAACAGCGTTGCCTAACTAGAGTGTTTGAGAACCATGCTTTGATACTAAAGCATTGCGCTGTACGAGGGCTCACTGATGCGATTCGCGACGATCAATGCTTAAGTTGTTGCCTTTGCGCAATTTGATTTGGTTTGACCCCTGGTCCCCCTGCGGCCTCACAAATTTCTCACTGTCATGTTGATTCAATACATCAAGGCCGTTGGCCTCTACGTGCAGCTATTAATAGCAAGGGAGAAATGATATCTCTTCGATTTCTAATGAAGTGTTTCGTAAAAAGAAAAAAATGTGAAGGACGCGATAATTTGTGCAGTATTGTTGGTATTGGCTTGTACCTGGCAATGTTTTACTGCTGCAGTGTTTCACGCCATCCAAAATCGGCCCTGCGCAGATTACGGAATGTATGTAGGTCAAGAGGGTGTATGCTATTGCAGGCAGTTTGTACACTTCAAAGGCAATACAGGAAAAATTATTGATCTATTTTGTTGACAAAAATCTTGAAAGAAGTCGTCGGAGGATGGTTCCCTATAGAGAGAAAGAAACACGAAAGAAAGATCAGAATCTCGAAGTTTAATCAGAACACAAAGTCTTTCTCGTTACACTTCCCTAGGAAATGGGAGGTTGTGAACGCAAAGAACATGGAATTCACAGATATCTTTGCGGTCAATCTGCCGAGGAAAGCAGCCAGAAACCTCAGTTGGTTAGATGTACTGGTCAGTGCTGTAAGGGGTGTCAGTAGTGAGTAGCGTTGCCCTGCCTACAGTGCAGGTAGGCGTAACGAACTACAATAAAACCTTTTCGAGCATAGAGTTTACTTGACGTAAAAGATTACATGAAAATCTGGCACTTAAACCATAACCATCCCTCTACCATAACTACGTTACCTTATGTAGGGCTCCCCACTACGTACAAGGAGAGAATACTAGAGAACGGGAAAGGCAACGGCGGCTGCGAGAAGACCCCGAAGCGATGGAAGGACTAAGCCAACGACGACATGCCGGTAGATTTATAAGAGGTGCCAGCGTTTGGTTTCAGCGCGAGTTTCTGTCTCAGGAGTTTGGACAACCGTGTCGTGTCTGTGACTGTCTGTGGTTTAACTCGAACTTCTATGTGCTGAGAATCAACGTAGAAACAACCTAGCATCACCTAGCTAAAACCTAGCAACGACCTAGAAGCAACCTAGTACCTCTATCACCTAGCTAAGACCTAGAAACAACCTAGAAACAACTAGATTAGACTTCAGAATCATCCAGTTTCACTGTTTCGAAACTTGCGCGGCTTAGTACAAGTTTCGCCAATTTTTTTTCCAAAGGAAATCAGCCTTGAGTGTTCGTATAATGCGGGCCACATTGTTTCACGCAAGTACCCAGTAAAATAATACCGCAAAAAGCGATCGCTTTATAGCCCAACATTGTAAACCTAAGCATGCCTGACGAGCAAAAGAAATGAAAAGTTTACTGGTTTACTGTCTAGACGCTGAGTTCGGTGTTATAGGAACAAAATTTTGAGAGTGGAATACATCTTAAGGTTCTTACCGCCTTAGGCCACAGCTTAATCGAATTTCCATCATGTGCTATTGTACAGCTTTAACGGTTGCCAGCTCAAGCTGCTCCAGCCTTCAACTTTTTCGGCAGCGCCCAGGCAACGTAACACCCTGACACCAACTGTACCTTGCACAAGGGATCCTGCAAAAATGCCGACTCATACACGAAAAAAGTTCTACTGGCAATTCTTCTAGACGAAGGCGTGCCCGGTTTTGATCAAGCTTAACTTGCAGACTGTTATAAAGGGAGTTATAAAGGCGCCTCTCGAAATGGAAGCAGTACAGAATATCCTCTGGATCTGGCAGCCTGAGGCGGTGGTTTTGAAACCTTCATAACTTTCAACGTAACTTTTTATGCTGAGTCATGTTGCGAAGGTGTTCTTTCGCAACAGTGAATAAGAAAGCGAAGCTGTAGCTCTTCTCGCGCGATAGTTTGAGTGCTCATAATATATGTTGTTATAGCACATCGGTAGTCTGCAGAAGAGTTGGTAGAGATGTGGAACAGCTGCCTTCGACTTCGGCATATTGAAAGCGTAACGCTCAAGTAGTCCACTCGAACATAAAGTGAAAGGTGACTTGATGCAGTCTCCCAGCCTAATAATTTAAGGGCCATTGATTTTGTCCTTAGTGTTTCGTTCTGCAATATTTATGAACTTGTGGATTGTATGGCAGCGTATGTAAGTTGCATAGCGTTGCATCACGTCATTGTTCTCTGATCTTTACACCTCCTCTCCCTCGATCTCGTTTTATTTAATTCGTGCCTTTTCGAAGCGCAGTGTCTCTAGCCTGTACTTGCCCTGGCAGACCAGTATTCTGCCACTGAGTCGCCAAAGCCCTGACTGGCAGTGCACCGGTATCCCCCAAGAGGAAAATGTACAGCAGTTGCATCTTACCGGTATCTACCTAAGGGACAGAAACTTGGGGCCTTACGAAAAGGGTTTCAACTTAAATTGAAGACGACACAGCGAGCCATGTAAATGAAAACGATGGGTGTAACCTTAAGGGACAATACGCTTATGTTCTGCGTGCGCACAAATACCCCATAAGGTCGATAAGTGGACAGCCGTCATAGTTCAATTGGTTGATCATCGGGCGCGTTATCAGAAAATTGCAGTTTAAGTGCCTGCCAGCAGCAAGTTGTCTTTCCGTCCACACTACTTTCTTCACATTTTTTTATTGTAATTACTCAATTACAGTGAAAACAGTGCAACTGACGTTTCTAAACCTTCCCTGGCTTCATGACTTGTTGGTTTTCATTAAGAGAGCAGAGTGGGTGACGCAGCCAGCACGTGTTAAGGACATATTACATGATTTCTCTGTTCAAAGCGCACACCGACAAAGACGAAAGGAAAGACAGCAGGACAAGCGCTTTCCTTTCGTCTTTGTCGGTGTGCGCTTTGAACAGAGAAATCATGCAATTCAACCAACTAGCCCAGTTATCGATCCTCTTGAAGGACATATTAGTCGAAACCAAGAAGAAGAAATCAGCATGAGCAGGGCAAGATAGCGAGAAGGCGAGATGACCACAGGTAATTAAGGGTAAAAGATAATAATTACAATACCTGGGGTTTACAATACCGCCGTCCCTCATATGATTATGAGGGACGCCGTAGAGGAGGGCTTCGCCAGTTTCGACCATGTGGTGTTCTTTACCGTCCGCTGATATCGCACAGTACGCGGGCCCCTGGCATTTCGCCTCCATCGAAATGCGACCGCCATGGCCGTGATCAAACCCGCGACATTCGGGTCAACAGCCGAGCAGCATAACCACTGCTCCATCGCGGTGGGCTTAAGAGTATAAGACTGGATTCCAAAAGATGGCAAGCGCACCAGTGGGATGCAGAAACTTAGGCGAGCATATGGAGTTAAGAAGTTTGCGGGGATAACGTAGTCGCAGCCAGGGCAGCACTGAGTTAATTAGAGACACCTGGGAGAAATCTTTACCCTGCAATGCGCCCAGTCGGGCTGATGATGATGATGACGATAACTTCCTCTGGCTAATCTTCCTGCCTTCGCTTCCCGGCCCCATGCTAGACTAGCTGCTGGTTAACTAGATATCATCGGCGTGCGCTCGGAGGGGGGCAGAGGGGGCGGCCGCCCCCCCCCCCCCCCTAGTCACCTAAGATGGGGGGCTCAAAGCCAGCCCCATACATTGACATAATAGGGAGCGGGGCGCTGCGACTCCGAGGGGGGGGGGGGCAATGTGAGCCCCATACATTGACATAATAGGTAGGTGGGGCGCTGCGACGAACCTTCGCCCCCCCCTGAAGGGGAACCCTGCGCACGCCTATGCTAGATATCATCAACTAATAGCAAACTAGCATCAGTCTTTGCGTAACATCGGTCGCTGCGAAGCCCTTGAAATCCGACACTTATTTTTTTAACAGCGAAGCCATTTCAGTTCGCCTTAAGTTGTGTTTGCGGCCTGTCCGAAAACTATCATCATCATAAACGGGTATGTGCCACAGAAATTGGATAAACCCTACAACACATCACTGGTCTACTAAATAAAGAAGAAGGCAACAGTTAGCCCAACATGAAGTCGCTTCGAAGCGATGGTGGCGAAGGCAAACACCCCGAGTATGTCCAGGGAACGGGAATGGCAACGGCGGCTGCGAGAAGACTCCGAAGCGATGGAAGGCCTACGCCAAGGACGACGTGCCCGTAGATCTAGGAGAAGTGCGAACGCTCGGTTTCAGCGCGAGTTTCTGTCTCTGAAGTTTGGACATCCCTGTCGTGTCTGTGACCGTACTTAAACTCCAACCTCTCTGCGCTGAGAATTAGCGTATAAACAACCTAGTGTCACCTAGCTAAAGCTTAGCAACGACATAAAGCAACCTAAAAACAACCTGCATCGCCTAGCTAAAGCCTGGAAAGCAACCAGATTCGTCTTCAGAATCGTCAAGTTTTGCTGTTTCAAGCCTTGTGCGGCTTAGTGCAAGCTTCGACATTTTTTTTTTGGCAACATCGACCTTTTTTTCCCTGTTGGCTTGTACCGATGGAG
>JALIZH010014179.1:0-25000 GCA_030522465.1 Rhipicephalus appendiculatus | reverse complement strand
AATACGTACATAATACACATTATATACAAATCTAGCTGTGTCAACCAACGACTTCTTTGAATGTGTCTTAAATGTGTCTTATTTATTTAACTACGGAGAGCCACATGTGAAACGATATAGGGAGTGTTGTAACCACGCATGATTACAATTTTGAATTCCGACAACGTTTTCTGCCACATCTGCATGCTTGGAAACACCAAGACGGTACTTTTAGTTACAACTGTACAGGCTCGAAATGAGAATTCATGACGATCATTTATTCATTACCTTTTTTTTTCCGTTATACATCAGTTTTCACCTTAAATCCTGATTCATCTTCGCCCCAGTGCCACAGAAAAGTCACCTTTGATATTATTACTTCGGTAAAGCTTTATTATGAGATAAAAGCAATGCAATAAAGGAGATGTATTCTAGAGGGTGGGGGGGGAGGGGGGGCATCGTAAAAGCGTGAATGGTTCACTGTGTCCCAAATGGGGTAACCCTAGAATGTGTAGGCAGTAAAACACATAGCTGCATTACTTCTTTATTTTTTTTGCAAATTTTTTGTTTTCTGTCGTTGTTGTTGTTGTTGATGATGCCATTGTCGTTTCAAACACGCATATTTTTTGCACGCTGCAATCCAGGTCATTTGCTGTGGGCGGTGCAAAAGTCTGTCCTATGTGGCAGCCTATCCGTCATCATTACGGCGGCGGCATTTCCATGGGCTTCCAATGGGGGTGTGTATAGCTTACAGGAACAGGAGGTCGCCATAACTTTACACATATAATGGGCCTCCGTGCATGTAACGAATGAAAAGGGGAGCATCTATCCGGAATTCTAGATACGAACATAGCAGGAACGATGAAACATTGCATGCTTGGAGTCTTCTTTTCTTTCTTCTTTGAAACACAGAAGGTTCAGAAGGTATCCTAACAAAATCTCTGCCTTCTTACGCAATGGGTATGGTTGCTTTGTGTTCTGTCGGAACTTTTTCTCATGCAAGACGTTGCGTGAAGTATTCGTATGCTACGGAAACTCCGCGAAAAGGCACACACCGGTTTTTATGAATACCAGGTATAACTCAAGACACTTTTGTACGCACATGTGCTTTTTTTTTGCGACACAAACTAACGTGAGTTACGGTAACGTGGCATTGCTTGCTGTAATGAAACAAAAAAGAAAGAGTAGTTCTTACGAAAGCGCAGTGTGGTAATACTCACTAAACTGCAATCAGTGGGTCTTATGCCCCTGTCTCACGGTACATGTAATGTCATTCGCAGCAAATGTGATTACGTGTTAATGCCATTTTTTGTTGCTGCTACTCGGGCATAGCGACTGACATTCACAGCGAATGCCACTCGCCTGTTGAATGAGTCTCCGGAATTCATGCAAGCACAAATATGTAATCTCGAGAACAGGCGCTGAGCATGAAAATGCAAAATTGATAATTTAAAACAAAATTTAATCGATGTTGAGGTTCTTTATTAATGATTGTTGCTGGCTTTTTGACGACTTTTTAACGTACAGCATGACAGTTGAAGCGATTTCTGCAACTATGGTCTCGTTGCCGGACTCTGGATTCACATCAGCGACTCCTGTCAGCCACGTTTACAAACCCTGTTCTTTCTTCTTTTTCAATTCTTCCACGCAGTTTTGGTGAAGGGCTGTAGTGGTGGCAAGGTCAGAATTTCACACGCGTTATGTTTTTGCCAGACACAGAAGTAAATTTTCCACTTTTGTCTGCGGAGACTAAATAACGGCAAAAAGTGAGTTGGACTGGCGACAAACATTAGCATTAGTTGCGAATGCCATCTTGTGTACCCGTGCAGACAGGGAACTCAAGATCGCGATGATGTTCACTGTGAATGCCACTTGCTATGAATGATATTACATTAGTGTTAAGGCTTGACTAGACCCTTGGCAGAAAAAAAGTTCGCCAGAAAGTATACCGTGCGAGTACGCACAAGAAGCGGAGGAAGTCGCGGTGGCGCTCGCGCTCACGGATCCGACATGCGCGACTGTCCTCTGCGACTCGAGGCAAGCAGTCAGAAACTTCGCCAAAGGATGGATCTCGCAACGAGCGGCCAGAGTCCTGCGCAATAGCAAAGTCCAGAGTGAGGTAGAGCTTCAAACCAGAATCTTGTGGTTCCCGGCTCACATGGGAGAGGTATCCGAGACGTACCGCAACTTAAACGAGACGGCACACGCCAAGGCGCGCGAGCTCACGAACCGCGCCGGCGACCGTCGTCTATGGGGCAACACCAAAGACCGTTTGACGAGCTACAACGAAATTACCAAGTCCTTCTACCTGGCCCGCCGAACCTTCCCTCCACCCAGCGACAAGCTTAACAGGACGCAGGCGGCGGCCCTACGACAACTGCAGACGCGCACGTACCCCAACCCCGCATTGTATAACAGACTCTACCCTAAAACTTACCCGACAAATCTATGCAACGTCTGCCGTATTGAGGTAGCCACATTAACCCACATGCTCTGGGATTGTACAAAAAACCCACAAGGTGCTAATTCCGGAACGCTTCCGCCGCGGTGGGCCGCTGCATTGCGCAGCCCCAGTCTCGGCGACCAACTTTGGGCCGTCCAGCAGGCCCGCGAGGCGGCGGTGAGGCAAGGCCTCGACGTCCCCACGTGGGAGACCTAAGGCCCGGTCAGCGAAAGCTCTGCCGGACTAACAATAAAGTTGTTACCAACCAACCAACAATGTTACACTCTGCAGTACTTTTGGTAGCGCATGAAGTTATGCAATCGTGGGCCAGAACTTTTTGCTAAACATAATGAAAAGGTTACACGCTTCTAAAAAAGGCGTACAGTTCTAAAAACTGCTTATTTGTCAAAGTTTTGATCGGAGACCGATTCTCATCAAGACTTGATGAAGATCGGTCTCCGATCGAAACGTTTAAAGTTTTTTTAGAAGCGTAGATTAGATTCTTGCGGAAATAAAAAGGCCGTGAATTATAGTGGCAGATTGCAGCATCCTTTTAGCGATCTCAGTAGGATTTATATTTTAAAATCACGTTTAAAAACCACATAACTGGTTTGTCGCGCAGCCTAGCGCAAGAGCCCTGAATCAAAATAATCGTGATTACTTTTCTGTATGTAGTCTGGTGCTTTTATGCGCCGTGGAATGATGGATAAAATTCTGAATATGTATATTATGGTCCATCCCCGTTCATTTTCATGCGACTTAAAATGCAAAAAAGTTGAGCATGAGAAGCGACGCTTCTCATCTTTATGCTCAACACGCACACGCACACGCGCACACACACACACACACACACACACACACACACACACACACGCACACACACACACACACACACACACACACACACACACACACACACACACACACACACATACATACATACATACATACATACATACATACATACATACATACATACATACATACATACATACATACATACATATATACATACATACATACATACATACATACATACATACATACATACATACATACATACATACATACATACATACATACATACATACATACATACATACATACATACATACATACATACATACATACATACATACATACATACATACATACATACATACATACATACATACATACATGCCTGCATGCATGCATACATACATACATACATATATATACGCGTGCACTGATACACTCACATAAAAAAGAAAGCAGCATACAGACGAAGGACACCGAAATAAACTGGTTAACAGTGTCGATATAATGGTATATTGACGTGGTAAAGCTGAAAAAAATTGAAACATACACGTCCAAAATAATGCATTATGTCTAAATTAAAAATATGCAGTAAACACTATCTTTAGATGGCTAGTTGCTGAGCTTTAGTTGCCTAAACCTAACATTGAGCACGACACCGTCATAGTGAATGCGCGAAAGCCGGAAGCCCTCGATCCTGACAAATCGCCTTTCATGCAAAGCAGTTTGACCAATAGATGCGCGTATCTTTTTCGAAGAAAGGGTCATCATTCAATGTCACCTCCTAGGACGTAGTAAAGAGAATTTATGCTTTTGAAAGACAGGCCACAATAAGTGAGAGAGAGAGCGTCTGTTTATTCAAACGCTTCCTATAGCTGCATATCCTCCCCGGAGAAACATACAAGCAAAGCAAGGAAGCTGGCCGCCATGGATGCGTACCATGGAAGCTTACTACAGAACTTACGGAAGCGTACCATATCCGGAAGAAACGAAGGAATTGTGTCTGTGATACATCTGTGGTGTGGCGTTGCACAACGAAAAATAAAAGGATTTTAGACTAGATCTTATAATATGCTTTCTGGCGATATGTTGTGTTTAGAGTTATGTGCAGTGCGCTTGCGCATTCTGGCTGTGTAATGTGTATATGTAGAATATCTTTCGTAATAAAGGTAGTTGTTCTGTGCTGTGTGCGTTCTATGTCCTGCACCTAATTTGTTTTCTACGTTTCACAATATCCTGCCCACTTTGAAGGGCAGTTTCGTTAAAAAGGCGCGGAATGACATTTGTTACGCCTGAGTGAAAACTTCGAAAGGTGCTTTCATGGCTCCGAGGCTTGTCGAGAAAATACAGTGTTAAACCAGGGGAGCTGCAGAAAGCTTCCAATATACGATCCTGTAGGCGGTGTAAAAGCATGCTAGGCACAGAAGGCATTCGGATGGATGGGAGGGGGGCTGTTAGTACATTGACTGGCAGAGGGATGCCTTTCGCCTTCGAGTCTTCTTAGGCGAATGCGTAAGGGTACCTGTGAGCTCTTTTTTCTTTGTGCTCTGAAGAGCTCAGTAATGATATTAATAACAGTAATAATAATGATACTACTACTACTACTATTACTACTACTACTACTTACTACTTACTACTACTATTACTATACTACTACTAATAACAATAATATTTATTGTCATCTCGAATAGTACAGCCTACATAACAGGCCTCTCAAAGCCAAAAGGTGGCTTGGAGGACTAGGCCCGGCACATCGGCAAACGAGAGATGACACAGATATTAAAATCCTTGTTTCGTAATGTAACCAAAGAAAAAACAAAGCACACACATGTAGTTCAGTTGCACTACATTTAAACACAATAACATAGAAGAATCAAACATAATAATAGTAATAGTAGTAGTGTAGTAGTATTAGTACAATTATTATGAAAGTGCTGAGGTTTTACGTCAAAAAACCAAGATATGATTATGAGAGGCGCAGTAACGGAGGGCTCCCAAACGAAGGACACGAAATTTCGACTCCCTGGGTTTTTTTTAACGTGCACCTAAATCAAAGCAGAAAAAACACCCGGTTTTACTTCTCTTGAACATTAGGATAAGAGGAGAGGTAACTTAGTGTCCAGAATCAGCAGCCGCCGACGCAATAACGAAGCACATGGATCACGCGTCAAACGCGTCTTGACTCAATGAATGCGAGCACCGTAAACTTTATCGCGCCCAGAAACGCCTGAACTAACTTAACGAGCTAGTTTAACGACTGAAAGGCAAGCGACGCCGTACACGAAACAACCAACCCTACAATGTAAGCCCCACCATTACTCCGCATTATTGTCTTATTCCTTACACGAGAGGCTAGAGCCTTTATTACGTGCTTATACTGCGGAAGCGTTCGCGCGCTCGCATTTACCGAGAAGCGAAAGCGTTACAAGCGCATAAGTAAGCGCTGCTTCCTCATGTGCTTCCCGCTCCGCTGGTACGCTCCGCACACTACGTACGCTCGTCGCAGAATAACTCATAAAGACACGTTCGAGTTAATTACATCCCTAGGTTGTATTTTCTTCTATTCTTTTCCTTTTCCGGCTTTACACGGGCGAAAGCGGTACGTTAATTCTGATATCTCTCACAGCAGCGGGAATTAATGGATCCTCGTGTGAAGAGGCAACGTTACCCAACGCGCCTGCAGGCCAAGTTTTTCTCTCTCGTGGGGATCAAAGGCGTTCCCCAGCGTTGCCAAGCGTTTCGCGTTGCTGATGCAGCTCAAAGCGGCGCCGGAGTTAGCGTCGAATCGTAGCGTGAATTCAAGGACGGATCGGCAGCGTGTTTTTGCTGTCGTTCTTGTTCAAACGGTGGTGTGGTGGCTCATTACGATACTTCAAAGAGATGAAAGTGAAGCCCCCCCCCCCCCCTTTCCACCTCCCCTCTTAGCTTTGATGGTTTGACGAACTAAGTGCGGAAGCTTTGCACGTCGTTCACTGTATGGCTTTATTGCGAAACTCAGTCGTCATGTTCAGCGCAGTAGGTAGACCTGTAATAGGAAATGAAGCGATAGTTCCTGATAGGAAGTGTACGGAACTTAGCGGTTGTTCTGTACGTTAAGGGAAAGTTGAAATTGGGGTTTCAACCCGACTGCTCCGGTGTGTACTTTCTTTCCCTTTCTTTTATTTTCTTTTATTGACCTTTAAGGCTCATCGGACATTACATAGGAAGGGAGACATCTTATTTCATTGAGCACTGAAAGTTTCTTCCACGTAACAAAGATTACAGCGGTGCTAATACATTTTTTTCTTATAGAGTGTTCCAGGCATACATATTAGGACATGCAGGAAAACATTTACAACAAATACAGCAATTCTGGCATGCAAATACAAAAAAGCATAATGATTTCTTGAATACATCACAAAAAAGAACAGAAGCAAACCAAAATACTGTAAGATAAGAAATTACGTCCCATCTTACAGGTGTCGAAGCAATCTCGCACATTTTTGCGTTTTTGTTTGTGGTATATGAAAGGAAAAAAAAACAGAAAACAATTCGCAGCACAGGGTCCGACGAAATGAAATGATAATAATGTACGCCTGTCCACGAATTATTCATGATGTCATGTTTACATTATCGGTCGGACCTTTTAGGCTTTTCTAGAAGCTTTTCCTGAAGTATTAGTCTTATGCGGCTTCTCGTCAAGGTGGGGGAAAAAGAACTATATTGATGAAATTCAGTAAAGCAAACTTAAGAAAACCATACAAATTCTAGATTCGCGCATTTGCGACGCGTTAAATGCATAACTAAATGGCCGGAACGCAGAACTAAAAAAAAAGACGTGAAGTATACCAAAATAAACAAAAAAGAAAGAATGAACACACACTGCGTGTAATACTACGCTGAGTGCACAAAGCTTAATGTTGATCCTTTATGTAAACACGTATTGAAAGCAAAATAAGTGGCAATGACTATACCTTACTTATTTGTGATTTCACTGCTTCTGAAAACAAGCAGTGAAAACATGACTTCACTGCTTCTGAAAACAGCTGAAAACATGCGGCGACCACCAAAGTCATGGCATGTTCCCAAGTTGCCGTTGTTGCTAACGCGTCTTTGGTATAGTTCACCAGATGTCTATGGTTGTTAACACATTGTGTGTTGGTCGTTGTAAACACGTTAAAATGCTTTGTGAAAACGCAAAACATTGTCAGCAAATAAGATGGGGTACGTAGAGAATGCCATATATGCCATAACAATGTAGATATGCAACCATTTTTAATGAGATTCCCGGAGATGTTAGCCTGGTTTATCACCTGACTAGCTACTCCGGGTGTGGGGTGGTGACTATGATATGTACAATGATCACATATGCACATAAATAATAGATAGAGATGACGCGCCTTAGAGGTTCAACCACACACAAAAAAAATGTGGCATAGAGTAAAATAAACATGACAGAAATGCGGGACTAGTGAATGGGTAAGGGTAAACAGAATGTTAAGACAGTAAAGAATGAAGGAAGAGAGAGAGAGAGGAGAGATGAGTTGAAAGAACACACACATAAAAAACACGAAGGTGTAATACTCGTTCAACAGTGCGCAAATGCGACACATAACGTCGTTCTGACTAGACATAATGGTAGGTGTTCATTCATTTTATAGCTTGCAATCTTCAGCGTAACACAGCCAGAAAATCTCTCGTATTCTCATTACCACTCTTATGACTTTTCGCCGGGGTTTATCCAATGATGATGTCGTTGTTAGCGTCATGTGCGATATAGTTGTGTAAGGTGATAAATATTGTTTAGGCGCTGACATAACTTCACGAATAAATTTGGCTTGGATATGTGAGATTTACAGATTACAACGCGTCCTGAAGTTGTGTGCAGCGTGGGAGCTCAAATGTGGGAAATAAAGATTTTTTTTGCGCATTACAGTGTTCTTAGATGAAAATGTATGCACTATGTGTCGAAATATTACGTATAATGTATGTGCGGATATATGTACTGCATTTTCTTCGGTTGTTTGTTGAACAAATAATCAAAAATTCAACGAAAAGTCTTTTGTCTTTGTATGATTTAGTGACATTGTTAAACAGTGTAAATTGTCCGTATTTGCCTATACTATTCATGGCTGCGAATAATAAGAAACAAGCAGCTATCTCTGTGGAGTTGATTCAAGCTCAGAAAGTCTATCTTATGAATTCTCAGAAAATTGGTGATGTGACGTGCATTACTGTGGCTATACTGTTAAAAAGATATCATAAGTCGTAGTTTTGCAATCAGACGATCATTCCAGCTCATACAAGCAATGAACACTCCGCGACGTACATTTGCGTTTATGTAATGTCTCGCAGGCTCTTTAATTAAAAACGTGCTAAAAGAAGTTGTAGGGTATTTTTAAGCAAGTTACACAGGTAACAGCCTGCACTGTAGCTAACGAACTTATTGTGTACGGCCATTTGCGATTTCAGCAAATGCTTTCGTAAGGTTATGAAAGACATTTGTTGCATACCATACCAAGCTTTCACTGTAATCTTGATCAGCATAACCTGAAAACAATTCAGATCTCCTTATTTTACATGAATGACAGTACATATCAACTTGAAACCTGTCTCCCTGACATGCGTCTCTTTGAGCCACATCTGCAGCACATGTTTACTGCCCATGAGGCATGTCTTGTAACCCATGAACTGGCACATGTCAATGAATCAAGCAGTAAGTCAATTATCCATTAATTATTTAACTAGACAATCAATGATTAAGTGGATCAATTAACTAACTCAATAATAAACTATATAATCAATTAATTCCAAATCGACCAATCGGAATTTTGATTCAGCTTCAATAAAACTGAATGACGCTTGGTGGGTACAGACAAAAATTCATTTATTAGGCTCGACAGGGTCTGTACCGCAGTATTGGAAAACATGGCACATGATGTACGGGGCAGTTATCTTCACTGGAAGGTCATAAATAACTGAGTAATGCTGCCAAAAATGGTCATCTGCCGTATCTTTGAATAGCAGTAAATGAAAAATATACACAATAAAAGATTATGCTAGCTTCGCACCAGTGGGGCCAAGGCTAAAAAGGAAGAGCCCAGATGGGTGGCCTTTCTTGCTTCTCTTAATTTTTGTGTCTTTTTTCTGTTGCTTTCTGTTTTTTAAATCTTTTTTTTGTATATATTTCTTTCCATTTCTTTCTTTCTCTCCCTATTTCTTTCTCCGTCTCGCTCTTTCTATATTTATTTCTCTTCCTTCCCGTTCTTTCCATTTCTTTCTATGTCTTTCTCTTTCTTTTTATCTCTTTATTCCCGTTATTTCTCCCGATTTTTGTCTTTCTCTTTTCTTGTCTTTCTTTCCCTGTCTATGTTATTGTCTTTTTATTTTTTATGTGTTTATTTCGTTTATTTCTCCCTATTTTTCTCTTCCCCCTTCTTTCTATCGCTTTATTTCTCTCTCTTTTCCTCTCCCTCTCTCTTTCGCTTCATTTTCTAGCTCTTTTTTTATCTCTTTCTCATTCTCTCTCTTTTACAAATGGTCATTTTGGGCTTGCCCGATTCTGGGGCACATACCCACTTCACTGCAAAGAGAACGAAGAGGGTGCGTGCCGTGGCATGGTGGTTATTGTTTTTTTACGATGGAGGACAAGATACCGACAGCTCAAGCAGCATTGATATTAAAAGAAAAAGCTCTGATACAATAGAACAGGGGTCTCAAACACGCTGCCCGCGTACCTTTCTCTAGCAGCCCCACCCGCACATGACTGTCTTCATCCCAGATTTTTTCCTAGTAAGCATGTTCATGAGTTGCACAGAAATGACTCGTCTCAACCATATCTTTTCGTGAAGAACTCCATGCGGTCACCGTCTCTTAAAACATAACCGTGGCACAAAAACTCTGTATTTCACAATCGGCGCCCAGGTTTCAGTCGTTCTGGGGATCGTCATCGATATGTTAATCGAATGTTGACGTCAGATGTCCTTCAGAAATTGCCAATGTATTTATTGTGGGAAAGACCTTCTTTTGAATTATAACGTTACCTGACATTTTGTTCAAACCCTCACCACCCCTTATCCTGCTACTTTCTTCACGGTCCTGGCCCTTGCGGGAGACTCAATTTTCTGACTGTGACCCGCTAGCCGAGGTGAGATTGAGATACCTGCAGTAGAAATTATATTATTATAACCTGGAGGACACTTCAGCTTTGCCTTCAAGAGTATAACGTGATAACGTAATGTGGCCCTGTGCGCATTGTCTTTAACCATGTGCCGCAAGGAGGGAAACGTCTTTGCGTGTAACATTAGCCATTTTGAAACTATCCTAGAATGTCTACTGAATGTACAGTTGCTAAGTGCCCCAAATAGATTGAAAATTCCTTGGTCTACCTGCTTGCTAATACATGCCTGCATAACATGACATCAAAAGGTACGAATACCTGCCTGAAACCCGTAAAAAAAGAAAACGCAATAGCAACACCAACGACCGCATCATGAAATAGACTTATTGCAATATCGCACAAAAGAAAACCCCTCCAGGACCACAAGAGCTTCGAGTAGTCCTGCACACTGCACGAATTTCCCATTATCTGAGTCCATCTTTCCAATCCGAGCAGGAAACGACAGGCCCGTACGTGACCGGGGTGGTCTCGCTTCATCTCCTCGCTTGTATGGACATTTACTCTCGAGTCCGTAAATGTGCTCTTTTTATCTTATCTTTCTCCTTTCCCTCGTTCCTGGTCCTTTATGGGATCTCCACAGAAGATGCCTTTAACACCTTTCTTTTTCTCACAGACGCCCTCTTATACCTTGGTTACCTTTTTTTCTTGTTGTTCTTGCATTAGTTCCCTAACCTGCTCTTTTTTTCCCCACCAACACTTATGTTCATAGTGGTTTTTGTGGAAGCCGCTAAGCGTAGGTTATAGCTCTACAGCGCCTTTTCTACTCCCCCTGCCTGGATGCCTTGATTTTCTTTTCCTCGCGAAAGGGAGATTCCAAGGAGCCGGATTAGGGTAGCCACTTGAAGTTCTTTTTCCTTCCCTACGATTCCATCTAGTTCCTCGTACACCACAGGCCAACAACAAAGAAAGGCTTATGAGACGAGAGAGGAAGAGCATAAAGGACAAGAGGTAATGACAAAATTACTGTCACTGCAAACAAATGGTGTATTAAACACGAACACTTCATAGCTCTTTTACCATCATATATCTGCTTGTCTTTTCCATCAGTCATTTTTCGGGTATCTAACGTATTTGATGTATGCCATCAGTAACATTTAAAGGATCTGGTGTACACCATCCGCAATATTTGGTCGCATTTCGCCTCCATCGAAATGCGACCACCGAGGCCGGGATCGAACCCGCAATCTTCGGGTCAGCAGCCGAGCACCGTAACCACTACACCACCGCGGCGGACTGGTTGGCGATTTTGATTGCTATAGACTGTACTGTGGAATAGTGGTAAGCCATCCCGTAAATTTTTAAGGATACGTCCTATAAGTAGCATCAGAATGTGTGCTTAGAAAAATGGGAAAAACTCAGAATACCAAGAATTTAGTATGAAAAAACGACAATCTGTCCCTGATGTGTGTTTAAAAACGGGGACTCTGATGTAGGGCCAACAAGGGTATTTAGAAAAGAGTGGGACAGTTACACTTTAGTGGTGCGAATACCGAGGAAACAGCGGGTCCGGGAGTGTCTTCCCCTTCCTCATCACCCTCACATTACCAATCCTTACTTCCCTTTCCCACCCCCTCACTATGCTATACTCTGCATGGCTGTGTTATGCACTACCCTCTTTCCTTCCCCTCCCCGCACTCATTTACCTTCCCCATCCTCTTGTTATGCCATGCTATACTATACATGGCTATCAAATGCCCTCTCTCCCTCCTCTTTACCGTCACATCCCTTTCCAATCCCTTTGCTATACTATGCATAGCTATGCTATGATTCCACTTTGCTCTGCATAGCTGGAGCGAGTGTTCTGTGGTCGCCAGACACGGCCCTACCGAAAGCATCAACAACCTAGCTGTTGGAAATGAGGATGATATAGAGCACTAAGTATTCCAATATGAACAAGTGGACAGCATCCCATTGAAGAGTGCGCAGTCGCATTGCATGCTACTCATTCTCAATACGTTTAGAAAGATATATGCGCTTAGAAAAACTCCTCTGCTTAGAAACAATGCTCGACGATTTAGAGTTGTACTATTTGAGAGCTGTAAGGTCTCACTGATCTGCTCAGTTACATACACGACCGAGTGCTATTTACAAAGGGACGATTTATTGTACTACATGTAAATTGTACATAAACAAAACAAAGAAAACAAGTAAAAGCAGCATATACATAACACAGATGAACACAGGGAAGTTTATTGCATGCTAGTAACAGCTGTTGAGGTGAGTATAACTGCACTAGATAACAAAATGACTTGAGCGGGACATACAAAGAAGAGAACATAGGTACAATGTAACTGCGATGCTAACACAGATCACGAATAACTGAAAAAACAAGAAAAAAGGAACCCAAAATTTCAAAAAATGTAGAACTTTATATTCGCAGGGTACGCGGTGGTACGAGGGAGCGAAAGATTTGTTCTCCTTAAACCGCCAAACAGTTGCAAGTTCAGAAAGGTAGTTTATCGCCATAAATGAACAAAGCACTTACGACTACAGATAATGCCTATTAGATAAGTGCACTCCTCAGCAGGACGTCTATCTTTTAAACAACAACGAAGGCTTTCTCCTTAGATGGCTCATCCACCTCTACGCTGAGCGCCCAGGCTTCATCAAACGCGAAAATGGACCCTCAGCGACGGTGCCAACACAAATGATGCAAAAAAACCGGCAGATCCCACGCACTGTGGGAATCGATGTGATGCGAAGCAGCCAGCAAGGAGCAAATCATGCTGTACATAATATGCATGTCATTATTTACATGTTAGGACTTGTCATTTGTGTTCGTCATACAGTCACGTCACGCAATACAAATTTTGGTGTATATCAAGCTAGCGAACTGGACGCAAGCGCACCATGAGCGTGGCATGTAAATGGCATTGTAGATGACATGCATGCCAAGATTTTCATGTTACCACCTGCCACTTATGTTCGCTTAATTTTTTATCTCGAATCCCAGCGAGACGCGAGACCAGTCTGCCTCCGTTTCGCCTGCGTTCGTGTTCTCGCGCTCTGCGCATCGTGCAGACGCCACCCGGGTTCCAGCGTTTAAATTGACGGACACCTTGTCAATTCCAAAGTGTGTTCCTCGAACGCCTGTGCTCACTGAGACGGGATCGGTCAGAATGGAACGTGATGCGCGCGTCTCCCTCCTTGCATGATTAGAGACGCTGGGCACAGGGACGCTACGCAAGCAAAGCGCGAGCGCTGTAGAGTCCAACGTCACCGGCGTCCGTTTGCGCGCCCCGGCAACCACCTGGCACTGTGCCAGGGCACGGCTGGAGGGACGGACGGACGGACGGGCGCACGTGAGCACGAGACATTAAAGGCTTTCACCTTAAAATTTGGTGTATATCAAGTTGGCGAAACGGCCACAAGAGTGTCATGAGCGTGGCATGCAAGTCATGTTGCACATGACATGTCATGATTTGCATATTACCACTTGTCATTTATGTTCGTCATACAGTCGCGTCACTCAATACCAAGTTTAGTGTATATCAAGCTAACGAAACGGCCGCGAGCGTGCCATGAGCATGGCATGCAAGTCATGTCGCGCATGACAAGTCATGATTTCATATTAGCACTTGTCATTTATGTTCGTCATATAGTCACGTCACTCAATCCCAAATTTGGTGTATATAAAGCTAACAAAATGGCCGCGAGCGCGCCATGAGCGTGGCATGCAAGTCATGTCACACATGATATGTCATGATTTTCATATTACCACTCGTCATTTATTTTCTTCATACAGTCACGTCACTAAATACCAAGTTTGGTGTATATCAAGCTAACGAAACGGCCGCGAGCGTGCCATGAGCATGGCATGCAAGTCATGTCGCACATGACAAGTCATGATTTCATATTAGCACTTGTCATTTATGTTCGTCATATAGTCACGTCACTCAATCCCAAATTTGGTGTATATAAAGCAAACAAAATGGCCGCGAGCGCGCCATGAGCGTGGCATGCAAGTCATGTCACACATGATATGTCATGATTTTCATATTACCACTCGTCATTTATTTTCTTCATACAGTCACGTCACTAAATACCAAGTTTGGTGTATATCAAGCTAACGAAACGGCCGCGAGCGCACCATGAGCGTGGCATGTAAATCATGTTGTTCATGACATGCAAGTCATTATTTGCATATTACCACCTGTCATTTATGTCCGTCATACAGTCAGGTCATTCAATCCCAAATTTGGTGTATATCAAGCTAACGAAACGGCCGCGAGCGCGCCATGAGCGTGGCATGTAAATCATACTTTTCATGACAAGTTAGTCATGATTTTCATGATATGACCAGCCATTTATGTTCGTCATACGGTCATGTTATGCCGTACCAAATTTGGTATAAATCCCATTAACGATACGGCCAGGAGAGCACAAAGTCGTAGGCGGCTAGATAGATAGATAGATAGATAGATAGATAGATAGATAGATACGCTCAAAGTCGCCGAAGTTCGCTAAGAAATGCTTCGCATTTAAAATCACAACGTGGTGACATCAGCATGCGTCGTCAACAAGGCGTACGCCACATTGTGACTGCACATATCGCAATGGTGTCGCACCATTACGTCATATATCACCAAAATGTGGGACGTCATCATTGCGTCATTATGACGCCACTATGATTTCAGGTAACGTGACGTAGCATGATGGCCTCATCACATCCCTATTGCAAAACCCAGCGCCGCTGGGTACCAGCGTCCAGTGCCATGCCGGATTATGGGCCCAGTATCGCGCTGGATACTGGGACGCTGGAGCGGCATTTTACTGGGAGGCGCTGGTACTCCCGCGCAATGCGGCTCTACAGCGTTGAAATAGCGGTGCCTATGTGCCATAAATAAATATATTAAATGCGAATGCATTTCATAGTCGGGCTATGTCAGGCATCCGGCGTTGTCGGCGTTGTCCGGCGTTGTCCGGCGTTGTCTAGCGTTGTCCAGCGTTGTCCGCGGAGGAGGAGGAGGAGGACAGGTTGAGGAGGTAAGCGCCGGCAGGTGTTAGATGTGAAGCATCTTATCCGGTGGTGGTGGTGGGCGGCGTGACCACCCATACTGCGCATGCGCAAGCCCTTTAAAAAAATATAAATAAAAAACCTCCTCTCTCCCCCCTCTCTCCTCTAGGCATCCCTCCCCGCGGCAACCGCACCCTCACTGCGCATGCGCCTCCCCTCCTCTCTCTCCTCCTACGCTCCCCCTCTCTCTCCTCTAGGCATCCCTCCCGCACTCCCACTGCGCATGCGCGTCCCCCCTCTCTCTCCTCTATTCGCTCCCCCCTCCCTCCTCTAGGCATCCCTGCCCACAGCATCCACACCCCCCACTGCGCATGCGCGTCCCCCCCCTCTTTCTCCTCTCCTACGCTACCCCCCTCTCTCGCCTCGCGACGCCGACGCAGGCAGCGTCTGCTAGCGAGTTTCTTGGTTGAAAAAACCGACTGCTCGCGCTGCACAACCGTTCACTGTCCATCCCGTATATATGGCAATGGATCTTGACCTCCAAGGTGGTGCCGGTGGGAGATTTCTCCTGTGCGTTGTTGAACAATAAAAATTCGCAGCGTGCGCGTTAACTAAAAGCCGACTGCGGGTCTCTGTGTCCAGTCGGAGTCTTCTGTCTCTCATAGCCCATTAGCAGCGATTGGCATGTTCCAGTAGGAAACACCGCTCCATCGCTGCGTGCTTTACGCATCTCCAGTTTTAAATGCGAATGCATTTCAAGTGCGTGAGGGCGCTCGCATCGCGGGAGCTCGGCGGAGCTATATATGAAAAAAAATTAAAAAAAATTAAAAAAAAAGGAAAAAAAGAACAAAAAAGAAGAAAAAAGTAAATAAAAAAAAGAAGAAAAAACAGAACAAAAAGCAAAAAAAAAAAAAACAGGCGCTGCGCCGTGCTCCCGACCGGGCTGCAGAAATTAGGCGCCTTTTCCTTCTTCGAACCACAACCACCATATATAAATGGAGTGAAGCGCGCGCGAAATGCATTCGCATTTCCTCACGATTCCCTTCGGGGGAGGTGGGGGCATTTTTGCTCCTTTCCCTTTCCCAAGTGTAGGGTCACATTTTTAGTGCAAGAAGTGATATAGAACGCATTAACGCAATAAAAAAAAAGAAAAAAAAGCCATATGAAAAAAAAAAAAGGTCTCTGGCAGGAGGATTCGAACTTGCGACCTCCCGGTTCCGAACTCAGTGTTCTACCAACTACGCCACGCCGGGCGTAAAACAACTATTTAACCATCAAATACACGGTTCAGCTTCATGTTTACATGTCGCACAGTCACGATAGACGCGATCTTCCTTTCCAAATAACAACTGCGTCTTTATTAGACACAAACGAACGGCGGCCGGTACCGAATGACATGCCGATAATGGCAAGAGCGCTAAGTTTCTTTAAGAATTCACATGTTAACTACGAAAAATATGAAAT
This sequence comes from Rhipicephalus appendiculatus, assembly GCA_030522465.1. Classification (NCBI taxonomy): domain Eukaryota; kingdom Metazoa; phylum Arthropoda; class Arachnida; order Ixodida; family Ixodidae; genus Rhipicephalus; species Rhipicephalus appendiculatus. The sequence goes on along the minus strand of JALIZH010014179.1, from coordinate 8,200 downwards.
ACACGTAGAGCAGGCACTGTTTGCTGGCTGTTACTGCCGATTCTCGCTCTTGCTACTGGTCAACATTTACAGAGGTTTTATGATGACTAGTTAGATAAACAGGTGCGTACATGATTGAGTATTGAGTAGTGTCATCGCGCAAGCGACGATACGCCAGGACAGCGGACGTGCCAGTGTACAGATTTGCAGTTCTATCGATACCTATAACTAAGAAACCGCCCAACTAAATAAAAATACAATTCGGTAAAGGAGTATGTCACTATGTTAGTTCACTAAGGCGTACCAAATTACCGACTGAAAATTATGCGTTCTTACATAAGAGTCACGAGAAGTACCGGCTAGCGCGGCCGGCAGCTTTCGGTGACAGCTTGTGCGCGTTGCTGAAAGCGCGTCGCTTCGATGGTCATCGCTCCTTGTGCGGACACCGTACACAAGGAAAAATGGGTCATTTAGGTTAACGAATGTCCAAACTGTACTTTACAGTCATCCTTACGCTTTAGAATTGCGTGTACTTAAAGCGCGAAGCGCCGGTAACATGTAAACGGACACGGCCGGCACACTAGGCCTAACGCTCGCTGGGAGTCTCGCTGGGTAGGACCGGTCTCGGCGCAGCGCAGTTGCGATGGTTGAAGTTTCTGCATTCAAGCTTCGGAACCTTTCTAATGGTTAACTAAAGTTCAGCGGAAGTAAGTGGAAGGGCAAACAGTGCCAGAGATGCGTTTCCGGTGTGGTGATATCGAACGGCGGCTGTTTTTCTGGCCTCCGTTGGGTGGGGTTGCGAAGCCAGAGCTGAATTGCTTCTCGCCAACTGTGCGGCGATGTAACGATTTGCTCTTTCTGGTAGGACCGGGGCCTCCAGACTTATAAACACTGCAAAATGGAATCATTACAACAACCAATCCCTGATGCCAGACTGGTATATGTGCGCGCATGCACAAAACGTGCATTCATCGCTGCTACGTGCTCCGCAAGAATTAACGCCGTTATTGAATCTGGGTGAATAAGAAAAAAAAATCAAGCTAAAAAGCAAAATAATCAGCGTTGGCTCCTTTGTGTTATTAACGCATTTTTTTTCTGCATTCCAAATGGAAAAATAAAAATGACGGTGATTTCGCATATATATCACATAATGTCTTGCGCTTATCATTCATTCTCTTTCCCTGCCAAGCTAGAAGTTGTGAAAATGTTTGGGACCTGTTAGCAGGCCCCTGGCCAAGGGAGGGGGGCTAGGGGCCCGGGCCTCCCCTCGAAATTCGGATGGAAGGGGGTGTTTACCGAGGAAAAATAATAAAAATCGGTGTTTTTCAAGGCTTTCAACAAGTGCCCCCCCCCCCCCCCCCCGAAAACATTGTTTGGCTACGGGCCTGCCTGTTAGGGTAGCATCCATTGGTACCATCGAATCAAACATTCTATATTCAAACATACCGAAACATTCCGCCGCATACACTACAGAAACTTGCATGCCGCACTGGAAGAAACAGTGCAGGCTCCATCCAGTGTGCACCAGCGCACTCCAGTGAAAATTCCAGCGTTTCCAGCGCTTCCCAGTACGCGCCAGCGTCACAGCGGCCAAGCCAGCGCCCCTACCAGTGCGACCCAGCTCTTTCCCAGTGCGCTCACCGAAGTGCCAGTGAATCCCAGCGTGTACCAGTGTTCCCAGTGCGATCCAGCGCCAAAAAACGTACTGGTATCACGCTGGGGGCGCTGGTTTTTGCAATAGGGATGGCATCATCGTTTGAAAATATGTTGGGCTGGTCACCCAGGCATTGCAAAAGAACGTCAGGCGCAGAAAGCTTGCAACGCCTCCAGTCTCGGAGGCAATGCAAGACCACGTTAGGGGCAGGCAGCATTTGGGGAGGGGGGGTGATGGAATCAATACATCGACTTAAGAGAAAAAAGAAGACAGCTTTCGCCTTTCGCCTTTGAGTCATCTTATAAGCGATTGTATATGTGACCTTGTGAATATTTCAACGAAAGTAACGTTACATGCTTAGCCATTGCGAGGTTGGCGCTTCACATTCCTGCTTTTTTATTCATTTTTTGCTTATTTTAGTCTACTTTTTATGCGTCATTACGCATTTTTAGTGTTTCATTTTATTTCGAGAGTTTATTTTATTTTGTGTGTGAAAACAGGTTGTGAATTAAGATACCCGAAGTGAACATGGCATCGAGAGTGCGTAATCGAAAGTCACTTGAGTCGGGCCACAGCAACAGCAAAGAGCTTGCTGCACATGTTTTATTTGTTATAGAAACCTACGAAATGGAGCTATTGGGTAATGATTCACCATAAGAAATGCAAGGTGTTCAAACACGGACACTAGAGATCAAAACACAACACAAAAGCAATTTCTCTGGTCATGTTCTGTTATCTTGCGTCCGTTTTTGCACGCCTTATAATGTTTAATTACGAATATTTTGTTACGCTCCGTTGACTTATATTGGCTTTATTTGTTTGCTAGTTTCTTTTTTTCTTGGTGTTTATTTCGGTTGGAGATCAGACCCCGCAGGTGATACTCGTCAACAGAATGCGAGCGGAAGTTACCTGTAGGGTAACAACCTCGATGAATCCGGTAACAAGCTATGCTGTCTACAAGCTAATCGTTGAGGATAGGAGAATACCTCCCGAAAATATAGCGTAATTCCTGGGAATCTTCCGGGAGCATGTCGGCTCCATTGGTTCCGATATCCTACACAGGCGCAAGTGGGGGGCCGGAATGTTTGAACTGTCAACAGTGAACATTCGCACACGTCCAAAGTTGTGCCTGCCAAATTGAAGACCCTAGATTCCAGATTGGCCCACCATTGCTCATATTCACTTGACCTGGTCCCTTCCAACTACCACGTGTTTCCAAACTTGAAGAAACACTTGATGTGGCATCATTCTGAAGAAATTTTTTATGTCAAACATGTGGCTGAGAGCTGTTTTGACGACACATAACGTGCTATTTTGTTTAATGAACTAGAAAAGTTGAAACAACGATATAGGAAGGACATCTGTTTGAGGAGAGATTACTTTGAATAACTGTGTATTTTCAACACTGTGATTATACGATTTCTGGGCAAAGCCAGTCACTTTTCAACACCCATGTATGTAACTACGCGTAAACAGCTGGGCAAGTTAGTTTTGGTTATAACTATGGAACATGATACTGGGGAACGAGGACACTGACTCGTCGAAGGACAGCAACAACTCCACAGTTGGCGTCGTTGTTGTTTCAACTACCGCTGAAGAGCATCAAGTTGGGCTAGTTGGTTGGCTATTCGTTCCTTAATGGTTTATCAGCGCTAAGACAAACAAGTAAACACAGCAAGTGAAAGACAGCACACATTCCTTAATGGTTTAACTGCACTAACACAAAGAAGGACACAGAGCAAGTAGAAGACAGCCCACATTCCTTACTGGTTTAACTGCTCTAATACAAACGAGGAACAGAAAGGGATAGACAGCACTGCACACGTGCTGTCTTTCACTTTCTCTGTGTCCCCGTTTGTATTAGAACAGTTAAACCATCAAGGATTGTTTCTACTATACACGGTAACAACCCCAGAAAAAAAATGCCAGGTCCGTTCACAGCCATCGATGTACATTCCACGGGGAATACGCATAAGTGCTCCACCCAGTAGCGATTACTCATTTTCGTGACGTCAGACATTCCAAAATGTTTGAGGTAGTGGACTTTACCATTACGACACACACTTGTGTCGCTGGCTTAAGGTCGGAAACTTGAACGTCCTGTTAAGTTTTGTCTCCGACTGTCACATCGTTGCTCAGTGAAACCTAACGTTTTTCGAAGTAATCACGAAACATTAAGCGTTATGATGCGTGGTGTTTACATTAGCCGCGAAAAAGTACTTACGGTTCTAGTGGAAACTTGCTAGCATGATTGTCTTTCTCACGTGAAGGACAGGTGCGCTGGGGTTTTGTGGGCGGAGCTGACACTTTCCTTACGATGTAACCTGGTATAGACCATGTCATTTTAGAAGCGAAGCAGCTCTTTGACTCATGTGTGTAACGCCGTACGTTACGTGCGTCCGTACGAATGCGCCGCAACACGTTCCCCTCGCCGTAGGTGTTGGAGCGTTGCCAAGCAGGTCACGCCACAGCTGCGCGTTAACATCACGCTCCCCTCGCACGCTTCCCTCGCAGGTGCCCGCTGACGTCACTCTCTCCCTCACCCGCAGCATGCTCGCGGCAGCGCCCGCAGCTGCCGGCTGCTCCGCCCGCTCGCAACACCTCTGACCCGCCTCCCGTGTCTTTGCGTTTCAAACAAACGTTTACTCGAGTAAACGCTACACCGAGTTTCGCTTCAAACCGTTCTTCCAGCACCCGCGTCGACGCTCGTTTCAACCGGGTCAACGCCGTGCGCACCGCTGCTTCTTCGCATCCCATCAGGGTTCCCTTCGGGGAGATGGTCCAAGTTTTAGACAGCATCATGTTTCATAGCTATTTCTGAAGACTAACCCACCAGCCGTAGTCTGAAGCCCCTTTGAAACTTTTTGAAACATTAAACGACCACAGCCGTCGCAGACTGGTCATTCTGGAGTACTTACAATGTCCGCCTTTGGCGAGTTACGTGCGCCGCCGTGGTGCTAATCAAACGTGCCAGTGCATTTACAGACTCGCGCGTTGCGTACGCAGAGTGGCCGACTGAAATGCATTCAGCGATTTTCCATTAAGGGTGCAAATGACGAATTCAAGCCATCCGCGTCGTGTTGGCCACAGCATGTCCAGCCCCAATGACGTGTATCTTAATTAGAGCACACTTTCCCCACGTGACCCCGCTCTTCGGGAAAACACAGGGCGAGGTTAATGGGTCCTTACTGGGCGGAAGCTTGTTTGAGGCGACGAGTGGCGCCCCTCCATTATTTGAAAGACCTCCGCGCTCTAGAGGAAATTAGTTCGTATGAAAGGGGACGGCAGAGTTCAGGTTCGCGGAGATCATAATAATTCACTCTGTTTACCGTTCCAGACGTTCGCATCCCACGAAGGTGAGTCGGCTCCCGTGAGGCGGGCTATGCGGTTTCATAATTAACGCCGTCTTCAGATGTACAAGGTGTTTCGACTAACTTGCACCGAGCATAAAAAAATCGCAGCATATCCACGAAGTGAATGATGGTGAGTGGGCGAAGCTCGGAGGGGTCATTCGGGTAATCGTGAATCCCCCCGTACATTGCCCACTCGATCATGCAAAGACGTGACGTCTTTGCATGATCCTGGGTGTTCGATCGTGAGCTGGGCACGAGCGTCGCCGACTTGTGTTCCGGGCGCTCCCAGCCTCAGCGACAACGCCAGTTCGCGTTCCACGTCAGAGGAAGACGATGTTACCTACTCAGACGCCGAAGTCCACACTAGTGCTCGACGCAACGCCTCGCCTCCGCATGCATCGCCACAGAATTCTGCTGTGAGTTGTGAAAGCCACGCGTCCTTGGCTATGGGTTGTGCCGCCGTGAGTACCGGAGCCGCCGCATGGTCCGCAGATACCGGCTGCCCTGCTTTTGCATGCGACTCACACGAGAGCACTGTGGAGCTGACTACCTCCTCTCTGGTGAAGTTCACCTCACCGTTGATCACGATGGAGTCCACCTCCGGTGCTCGACTCCGAGTACCGCGTCGGCCCGACGACGATGATGATGATGATGATGATGATAGGTGGCTGTTCCCTTTGAAGCGGGTGGCCCCAGGCCTAGCCGTGTAAAAAGAAAAAAAAACAATTCGGACGGATGTCGGAGCACACGCTAACCACTGGTGTCTGCACTCTAGAAGAGGCGCAACTGACTGGTCTGACCTTAGTTCACCGTTGCCCTCCACCACATTTGTAGACGAGCTTTAGTGGTCGACACGGCAGCGGCATCGTAGTCTTCCTCTTCCGGTGCGAATCCGAGCGCCTGTGGGAGAGTGGTGCCCTCGGCTGGGCGTGGAGAGAGACAGGCACAATCCAGAATTAAATGTTCAGCCGTCTCGCTTGTTTCAATTATAACAGCGCCATCTATCCTCTTTAATCGTCAACTATACGAAAACCACTAACGCCATCTAGTGATATTATTTCCAAGGACATATACACAAAACGCCATATAGTGAGCAATTCTTAAAACTAACTAGAAGTGGCTACTACAACATACTATTACAGAGGAGGGAACGACCCACACCCTATGGAGCTTCGCCCCTAAAATTTAGCGCAGCTTGGGCAGCTTGGGCCACCCTTGGCTACGCCCCTGATGCAAAACTATGCTTTGCCCTGCTAGCGTGCCTGGATAGCCGAGTGGTTACGACGCTCGCCTTCGGATCGTAGGTCCGCGGGTTCGAGTACCGCCTCATCCAGAAATCTTTTCGCCAAGAATGTCTCTAATTTTCTTCGTTTTTATCTGGTTCTTTCTGTCTCTCAGATTTTCTCTCTCTCTCTTTGTTACTCTTTATCTTGCCCAGCAGAGTTATAGCGTCCCACACGGGAAATATCGGCCACGTGTTCTGGGAGTGAAGCGGAAGAGGAAGAAGAGGACGAAGATGAAGTAGATGAAGCGGATAAAAAGAGCGCGTGCCGGTTCATGATGATGATGATTTTCTATCTACGACACAAAACGAACCTCGAGCATAGCAGCGCTGCTGCTAAAAAAAACACGACCAAAGTCTTTCCATCGTTATATCTATCTATCTATCTATCTATCTATCTATCTATCTATCTATCTATCTATCTATCTATCTATCTATCTATCTATCTATCTATCTATCTATCTATCTATCTATCTATCTATCTATCTATCTATCTATCTGTCTATCTGTCTGTCTGTCTATCTATCTATCTATCTATCTATCTATCTATCTATCTATCTATCTATCTATCTATCTATCTATCTATCTATCTATCTGTCTATCTGTCTGTCTGTCTGTCTGTCTGTCTGTCTGTCTATCTATCTATCTATCTATATGTCTGTCTGTCTGTCTGTCTGTCTGTGCAATTCCCCCGATCTTACACCCGCTCGCAGAACTGTACTGTCAGGTAACATTTTTTTTTTTTTTTTTTTTGCGTGAGAAACTTATATTGACGTAGACATGTTTACCGTTTAAAGGGTTTGCTATCCAAACAAAGATAAATTCAGAATTATTCTGACACGTCTGTTCGGTTGCTGTGGGGAGATGCTTGCGAAAGCACCACTGTTCTGCCCGGAAGCAAGTTTCGTTTCTCAGAACTCGAAGAAATCGCCGAATTTCTTTTCCTTTTTTTCCTTTTTTTTTACGGATGTACTTCCCCACATCTTCTACGGTGATTGACGGGCGCATTCAAGAAACACTTTTTTGTGTTGTTTTCTATTTATCGCTTGCACAGCAAGGGCAGTAGAAAGAAATACCAAGGAATGCAGTCATTCGCTTCGGGCTTTTCGAGGTACAGGTGCGAGCAGAATGGTTCCAGAAAACTTTCTCTGACAGGTATACGGGAGCTGCGTTGAACGTGCTTCGATTACCAACGAGGGAAAAAAACAAAACTACCCAAACAAAAATGACACGCCTCCGCGTGAAATGCATGCGTGTCTGCTTATCGAAAGTTCAGTGACAGAATGACATTCCGGTTGTCTTTGCACCTGTGAGCAAAGTTTAAGCACAAAGTTAGAGAAGAAGCGAGACGGCCGTATTCTAAGAACGTATGCTCGCGTAGCACCTTTAGGGAGAGAGAGAAAAAAAGACAGAGAGGTGAAAAAGGGGATACGGAAAAGGCAGGGATGTTAAGTGGACTATGCCCCGTTTGCTACCCTACCCGTGGGAAGGGAAATGAGGTAAAGAGAGAGATAGAGAAATGAGTGCAGACGAGTCACAACACACATGTAGAGTGAGCGTCAGAAGTTTAGACACCAACTAACGAAACACGAAAATACTAAATATTCCCGCTGGTGCATCAAGAAGCCTCGAATTTACATTTCCATCCTGTTATAGAACTTGCTAGCAGCACACGTTGGGCAGTTCGACCGTATACATTCAAAAGTGCTAATTCAAAGTTTTCTTCAAACCTAGTGATGTCTAAGCTTTTATGCCCGACTGTGCTGTCACCTTTAGCTGGAAATTTGCAGTGCCGAGTCGAGAAGGAGCTAGCCACGATATTCAAGTATGGCATTAGCTTTGCAAAGCTAAGATATAGTTTATCTGAACACCGGGGGGAAAATTATTTAAGCGGCCACATGTTATGCCCGACGTGGCAATGCCATACGACGA